>CM054157.1:51852639-51865139 GCA_028751875.1 Rapana venosa
GACAAGTCGACAAATGACAATGACACATTCTTTTATTTTCGAGGATAATGAATAGCACACATGTTGCCTTTTCATCCAGTCCCCGCCCGTTAGGGATACATTTAATAATAATAACCCAATACTTATACAGGTCTACAATAAAACAAGGGGAAATAACCCTTTTCAAAAACAGCTCCCCCCAAAACAGCCTCCCCCCCCCCCCCCCAACAAACCCTCCCCCCCCCCAAAGCAAGCAATTAAAGAAAATCCTAAAATACCCCACCCCTAACCACCCAAAAAAAACCGTAACCAATACAAACAAAAACAAACAAAGAGAAGAAAAAAACAGAGAGAGAGAGTGAGAGAGAGAGAGGGAGAGAGAGAGAGATGAGAGAAGGAGAGAGAGAGGAAGAGAGAGGGAAGAGAGAGAGGAGAGAGAGGAGAGGGGAGAGAGAAAATAGAATAAAATTAAACCCTTATCGGTTCTAGGCCATTAATAATATTAATGGGAATTATATTATAATATATAAAAAATTTTTAAAATCTAATATAATATTTATTAAATAATAAAATAGAGAGAGAGAGAGAGAGAGAGGATGTGGGGGTGGGGGGGTCAAGAGAGGATAAAGAAAAAAGAAAAGAAGTAAATCACCTTGGCCATTTATTTTATTATATACAAAAAATTTTTTATATAAAAAAAAATAAAAAAATAAAAAAAAAAAAAATTTTAAATTTATAAAATAAAATCTCAAACGACAGAAGGACATAAACAAAAAAAACAGAGAAAAAAAAAAAAAAAAAAAAAAATTTAAGAAAAAAAAATTTCCTCATCGAACAGATAGAAGGAAAGAAGCAGAAATTAGCAGGGACGGCAAAAGGCAGCTGACAGGGCAGAGCAGTGCTGACCAGAGGGGGTTGTGTGTGTTTTGTGCAGAAGAAGGAGGAGTTAGAGCGGGGGAGGAAAAGGAGAGAAGGGTCAGAGGAGAACGAGGGGTGTGGGGGGGGGGTAGAGAGAGAGGGGGGGGGGAGAGGGGGGGGAGAGAGAGGGGAGAGAGAGAAAGAGAGAAAGAGGGAGGAGAGGGAGAGAGAGAGAGGGAAAAAGGGAGAGAGGAGAGAGGGAGAGAAAGGGAGAGAGGGGGAGAAAGAGAGGAGAGGGAGAGAGGAGAGAGGGGGAGAGAGAGAGGGAGGAGAGGGGGAGAGAGAGAGAGGGGAAGGGAAAAATAGAGAAGAGAGGGGGGGTGGGGAGAGAGAGGGAGAAGAGAGAGAGGGGGGAGATGAAGGAGGAGAAGGAGGAGAGGGGAAGGGGAGAGAGGGAGGGAGAGAGGGGAAACTAGAGAGAGGGAGAGAGGAATAGGGGAGGGAAGAAAGAGAGGGGTGGGAAAGAGAGAGAGGGAGAGAGGGAGTGGGGAGAAGAGAGGGGGAGGGGGGGAAGAGAGGGAGAAGAGAGAGGGGGGAAAGAGAGAAAAGAAGGGAGAAGAGAAAGAGAGAGTGAGAGAGAGAGGGGGGAGAGAGAGAGGGGGAGAGAGAAATAGAGAGAGAGAAAGAGAGGAAAATAGAGAGGAGAAAGAAAGAGAGAGAGGAGAGAAAGGGGGAGAGGAAAGAGAGAGAGAGAACTCGAACTTGAAAGATTTATTCACAAAAAGGCCATTGGCCCAATGAGAGAGAGAAAGAGAGAGAGAGTGAGAGAAAGAGAGAGGGGAAAGAGAGCGGTGAGAGAGAAGAGAGACAGAATGAGAGAGAGAAAGAAGAGAGAAAGAGATTAAGAGAGAGGGGAGAAGAGGGAGAGAAAGAAAGAGAGACAATGACAATGACAAATTCTTTTATTTCGAGGATAATGAATAAGCACTATGTGCTTTTTTACATCAGTCCCCCCCGTAGGGATACATTTAATAATAACCCAACATTTATACAGTCTCACAGTAGAAACACGGGGGAAAATACCCTTTTCAAAACAGCCCCCACACACACACCCCGCCCCCCCCCCCCCCCCCCCCCGAAAGCAACTAATAAAAGAAAACCCTAAAAACACCCCTCCCCTACCCACCCCAAAGAAAAAACCACAACCAAAACAAAAAAAGAGAAAAAAAACGAAACAAACAAAAGAAGAAAAAAGACAAAAAAGAGAAAAGAAAACAACAACAACAACAACAAAACCAAGAAAAATAACAACCAAACTTAATAAGTCATAAAGAATAACAATCTACCATTGTCAAATGGTAACATACTTGTTACACATAACAATAAGATATTGAAATAGGGTACTCATTAAGATTTAAGTACAGAGGACAAGTCCAATAAATATTGAAAATATAAAATATGAATCCTTCATCAGGATACACCATAACTATAAGCAAAACGATAAAAGGTGAGAGAGAGAGACAGAGACAGGGAGTGTGTGTTTGTATTTCAAAAATAATACCAAAATATAATTCCCAAAACAGTACACGATCACCTCAACACTTATTTTTGATTTCACTCGTTTCAAATTATATGTCATGATAATGAAATAAACTCAATACCATATATTCACACAATAAAAACAAGAAACAAAACAAAAGAAGAAATCTAAACCTATACAGTCATTGAGGGAGAGAATGTGTGTGAGTGAGTGAGTGAGTGAGTGAGGTGTGTGTGTGTGAGTGTGGGAGTTTGTGTGTGTGTGTGTGTGTGTGTGTGTGTGTGTGTGTGTGTGTGTGTGTGTGTGTGTGTGTGTGTGTGTGTGTGTGTGTGAGGGATACTGCTAAATATGTAATACTCACAGAGCACACGAAACAACACCAAACTTTTTAATTATATCATACAAATTGAATGTCATGATAATAAAAATAAGTGCAATACCCATTTCACTCACACAATAAGAGGGGGAAAACCCCAATAAAGTCATAAAAAGAACATCTACACATTATAAGTAATAGAGACAAATTCTTTTTCTCCAGAATAATGAATAAGTACTCATGTGCTTTTTACATCCAGTCCCCGCCCGTAGGGTCACATATTAATAATGAACTCAGTACTCATGTTTCCACAGTAGAAGCAAAAGGAAAAAAAAACTTTAAAAAAGAAAAAGAGAGAAAAAGAAAAAACAAACAAAAAAACAAACAAACAAACAACCCCAGACAACAAGAAACAAATAAACCCCCGAACACACCCCCAAAAAAAAGAAAAAAAAAAGAAGAAAAAACAAAGAGAGAGAGAGAGAGAGAGAGAGAGGGGAGAGAGGGGAGGGGAGAGAGAGAGAGAGAGAGAGAGAGAGAGAGAGAGAACTCGAACTCGAAAGATTTATTCACAAAAAGGCCATTGGCCCAGAGAGGGAGAGAGAGAGAGAGGGGGGGGGGAGGGGGGAAAAAGAGAGAGAGAAAGAAGAGAGAGAGAAAAAAGAGGAGAAGGAGGGAGAGAGAAAGAGAGAGAACACTGAACACTTAAAGTAAATTTAGAGGAGAGAGAGAGGAAAGAAAGAGAGAGAAAGGCATAAAGAAAGACAGAGAGAAAGACCCGAGAGAGAGAAAGACACAAAGAGAGAGAGAAAGGGAGAGAGAAAGAAAGAGAGAGAAAGACAGAGAGAAAGACAGAGAGAAAGACAGAGAGAGAGAAAGAAAGGGGGGAGAACGAGAGAGGAAAGAGAGAGAGAGAGAAAGAGAGAGAAAAACAGAGAGAAAAGAGAGAGAGAGAGAGGGGGAGGAGAGAGAGAGAAAGAAAGAGAGAAAGAGAAAAAGAGAGAGAAAGACAGAAAAGAGAGAAGAAGAGAGAGAGAAAGAGAGGAGAGAGAGAAAGACAGAGGAAAAGACATAAAGAAAGACAGAGAGAAAGAGAGAGAGAGAGGAGAGAGAGAGAGAGGGGAGAGAGAAAGGGAGAGAGAGAGAGAGAGAGAGAGAGAAATAGAGAGAAATACAAAGAGAGAGAGGGGAGAGAGAGAGAGAGAGAGAGAGAGAGAGAGAGAGGAGGGAGAGAGAGAGAGGGGAGAATGACAGAGAGAAAGACAGACAGAGAGAAAAGAGAGAGAGAGAGAGAGAAAGACAGAGAGAGAGAAAGGACAAAGAGAGAAGACAGAGAGAAAGACAAAGAGAGAGAGAAGAGAGACAGAGTGAGAAAGAGAGAGAGGAATAAGGAGAGAGAGAGTATTAGAGAGAGAACAGAGAGAGAGAAACAGAGAGGATGAGAAACAGAGAGAATAACAGAAGAGAGAATGAGTGAGAGAGAAAGAAGAGAGAGAGAGAGAAAGATGGACCGAGAGAAAAACACAGAGGAGAGAAACAGAGAGAGAAAAGACAGAGAGAGAAAGGAGAGAGACAGAGAGAAAGAGGACAGAGAGAGAAAGAGAAAGAGAGAAAAGACAGAGAGAAAAGACAAAAGAGAGAGAGACAGAGAAAAGACAGAGAGAGTGAGAGATGAAGAGAGAGAGAGAGAGTGAGAGAGAGAGAGAGAGAGAGGAAAAGGAGGGGGGGGGGGGAGAGGAGATGAGAGACAGACGGACAGACTGGGACAGACAGAATCTGGACAGACAGCAGGAGGGATGGAGATGCTAACCCACCAGCTATCACGCCAACACACTGAAGTAGAGGCCATTCCTTCCACCGTTCAGCACCAAACTCTGTCGTTTCCCTCACTCCATCTCCTTCCACCCCCCCCCCCCCCCCCCCCCCCCCCCAACCCCCAAAAATAGCCATCCCCTTTCCTCTCCATCTCCATCCGGTCCCCTTCTCCCCTCGCTCGCTCTCTCTACTCTCTCTCCCTTCCTTTCTAGCTACTAGGCTAGGCTCCTATTGCTCAACCTTTAGCATCACCACCACCACCTTCATCATCGTTATATCCTTGTATCATTCCATCCCTCCCTCCCAATCCGTTCTCTATTACTTGACTATATTGATATGAGAGAAAGCTGCTTTTTCGTGTGTAGGGAGGAAAACAAAACCGGGGAGGAAAGGAGGAAACGGAGGAGCGAGGGAGGGCAGGGAGATGTGGAGAGGGGTTGTAATCAGATGTATTCGATTGGGGGAGCCCGGAGGCCTTCGCGTGGCTTTTAGTTGTGTTGGGGTTGTTGTGTGTGTGTGTTGTGTGTGAGTGTTGTGGGGGGGGGGGGGGGGGGATGGGGAGGGGGTGGTGTGTTGTGTGCGTGCGTGTGTGTGTGTGTGTTGGGGGAGTGGGGGGGGTGTTGTGTGTGTTGTGTGTGTGGGAGGGGGGGATGGTGGGGGATGGTGTGTGTGTTGTGTGTGTATTGTGTGTGGGGGGGGGGGTGTGGGGAAAGGAGGAGGGGGGTGGATGGTGTGGTGTGTGTGTGAGTGGTGTGTGTGCTGTGTTGTGGTTGAGTGTGTTTGGTGGGGGGCTGTGTTGTGTTGTTTGTGTGTGTCGTGTGGTGTGTTGTGTGTTGTGATGCCAGCGAGCGGCGCGCGCGCTGGACGAACCTTTGGCCGATTTCTGCATATCATAATTTATCT
Organism: Rapana venosa; assembly: GCA_028751875.1. Classification (NCBI taxonomy): domain Eukaryota; kingdom Metazoa; phylum Mollusca; class Gastropoda; order Neogastropoda; family Muricidae; genus Rapana; species Rapana venosa. The sequence continues at coordinate 51,858,051 of CM054157.1, forward strand.
CTCGCACCTCGAATAACTATCACAGACACAAACGGCATTTTTTCCTTAATAATACAGAGAAGGAGGGAAACAGAGAAAAAGGATAAAATCAGGCAATCTCAATAAGAGAGACAAGGTTGGTTCAAGATGGTAATATTTACCAGCGATAGCAAACAAATGAAAGAGGAAAATAGCAAACCCGAACCAACGCCGTTGCGTGTTAATCAAAAAAAAAAATTTTTTTTTGCGAGCATCCTCACTGACTGCCTCCCTGGTAAGGCTTGGTCTCCATCACACTACTACGACTACACTCGTCTAGCAATATTCCTCACTTGCTTGCTTGCTTGCAGCCTGCCATGCCGTCTCTTCTTGTAGCTTAGACGAGGCCTAGGCCATGCCTAGCTAGCTAGCTAGCCTACAGGAGAACAGAGAAGACCAGCAAGACTGATGAGTGAGAAAGACAGACAAGAGAATGATGATGTTTCTGCGCTAGCTGAAAACACAAGAACGAGGCAAAGTCTAGGTCTGCTATGCGCCTAGCTGTTTCTGATGCAGAGAGGATGAGAAGAGAGGAATACAACAAAACGCAAGCACTCACACACACACACTCACTCACAGACGCAGACTCGATGCACACAGCAGTGCCAACCTATTCTGGGCCTGAAAGCCCAAGATTGTTGGGTTTTTTTGGTAGGGGAAAGGGGGGGGAGGGGTAGAGCAGGCCTACGCTGTGTGTGTGGTGTGTGTGTGTGTGTCTGGTAGCCTAGGCCAGTCCTAGGCCTTAGCTTGTGATGTGGTGATGTGGAATTAGGCTATGCGTCGCCTGTGGGAGCGTGAGAGGTCACTGTGGCGCTGAACATGTGGCGGCGAGGGGGAAAGAGGATGTGTTCATCATCATTCATTGTCTTAGGCTCGACAGCGACCTTGGCTCGTCAGGGTCGGTCGTAGCAGTGGAGTTCGTAGCTGGGAGTTAGCCTGCAGCTAGTCTAGTCCACAGTGTTGTGTGTGTGTGTGGTGTCTGTGTGTGTAACAGGAACGTGTGCTCGCTTCTTGGTCTACTGCTAGCCTACATCAATCTCATGGCAAGTTAGTGATAGTTTTGTGTTTCCTTTGGCCAGTGAGAGAGTACGTAGTGAGCCGTCCTTTTCCGTTGTTTCTTAGATTGAATATACTGTACTGCATGAATGGATGTGTTTGTATCCACTTTCTGTCACTCACACATACTCTCTTCCTCTCTCTCTCTCACTCACATACTCCTCTCACATTCTCTCGTCTCTCTCCACTGCTCTCTCTCACTCTCTTTCTCAGCTCGTATTGTGTGTGGTGTGTGTGTGTGTGTGTTGTGTGTTGTGTGTGTTGTGTTGTGTGTGTGTGTGGTGAGGGAGGGTGATTGTGTGTGTGTGTGTGTGTGTGTGTCTGTGTGTGTTGTAATATCTGCCGTGTCTGTCTATCTTTTGTCCTGTCTCTGTCTCAATCTGTCCTCTGTCTGTGTGGTCCTGCCTGTCTATATGTCTGTCCTTTCTGTCGTCTGTCTCTCTCTCGTGTGGTTTGTGTGTTGAGTGTGTGTGTGTGCGTGTGTGTGTGTGTGCCTTCGTGCGTGCGCCTGCGTGCGTACACCCATGGTGGCAAAAGAGTGTGTGTGCGTGCGTGCGTGTGTACGTATCTTCAGTTTAACGTCTATTCACATTTAGTGATTTTAGACGGGAAAAAGTAATATAAACAAGAGAATGCAAACAATAACAAAAAGTGTCAAATAACAGTACTTAAAAACTAACTTTAACATACTACAAAAACTGAATTATCGGACTTCTTATCAATCCTAACACAATGTCCAACAGTAACGAAAGGTTTCAAACAAAATCTGATCCAGTGATAAACCTGTATAGCAGTAAAAATGCTTTTAAATGTCCACAAATCAAAACTAAACATGACTAATTGTAACTGCCTCCCCAAAAATACAGTTTCATCTTTTCACTACTTGTCCTGAAAGCATACTTAAGGGATAACATTTTCTACGATATACCAACACACAGACTTGTTTAGAAATGAAAGCATTTCGAAAATCTATCACATAGCTTGTACAGCCATTTATAAAGACAATAGCCAGAATCAGATATTTCTTTCTGAAGTGCTTCAGCAAGCGTTTGTATCAACTGTAACCCTCATGGCAGAGATAAGGCAACGTTATTTCATCAAGAACTATTTTTATTTCCGCGCCATATTTTGCAAGACTGTCCACTTTTCATAAAAAAGAAACAAGTGTGGTGAGGGAACCCAACAGAAAGTAACAGTACTACTCTTAAAATCAAAAAGTGTACTAAAACCAGATGCATATTTCAATGAATAGGTCTTTTCTTACTTTAAAGTAGAATTTTCTTAAAGCATGTAAAACAGATAAGAATCAAACACAAAACAGTTGAATTAGTCTTTAGGGAGTCAAGTACATAGTTAAGTGCCAACACTATAGCAAGATTAGGCTTCAGCTGTAAATATAGATTATTCTTTTTCCCAAGGTAGAGACAGCTCGTTTTCACTTTTTGATGATGGAATATATGAAGAGCTGCACCAGCCTCAATAGAATTTAAAACGGACCCATCATATAAATTTGAGATGATCAGGATAAGTAGTTTGTATATGTTCTTTTCTACGATAGTAAGAATGTTAACATTTTCAAGTCTTTTCTTACAGAAGGAATGATGATTCAAAAGAGCTTTAAAAAGTTCCCAAGTGGGTAAGGGAACTGACTTACTGAATTTGCTAATTCATTTGGTTTAAGTTCTGAATGTTTAAAAAGGGAGCAGTGTACGTATCATTGAGTAAGCGAGCTGATAGTTTCTTGGCTCTTTTCGAAAGTGAAATGTCAGACTTTATCTGGACCTTCATTTTCAAAAACGTTGCTGTCGCTGTTGTACTTCTTAAAACATTTTTTGCCACAGCAAGCTGTCGATATTCATTTTAAAGGAAGAACTCCTACTTCCCTTAAATGTACCTAAGATGAGGCGTGAGCTGGTAACACCTAAAAGCAAGTCGAAATGCTTTTAACAATCAAGACACTGGAATTTTCTGAAGCAAATAATTTGGCGCACTGAAAAATACATCATGTCCATAAGACAGTCTGATCTCACAAGGGACAAGGGACAGATGCTTTAATACAGTAATATCAATTAATAAGACTAATATTATTAACTATAATATATATGTCCCCACTGTCACCCATGGCTGTTTTACAGTAACTTTAAGAATTAAGAACTTTCTTAGCTTTAAGTTTTGCCATATCTTTCAATATGTTTTATCCATCCACGTAAACTTAGAAGTAAAGAATACTCCTAAGAAATTTCACTGCTTGTTTGTATTCTAGAGCTTCTCCATTTAATTCAAAAATTAGGTAGAACTTGTGGGTCAACACCGTATTAAAAAGGACAAGGATGGTTTTTTTCCAGGGGAAAGTGAAAGAACCATCTCAAAAAGATCACCACTAAGTTTTGTCAATTTCTTTTGATATACTTTTTGATAAAAATTTAACTGTCCTTTGGTGTTTTTCTTTTCATGGTAACATCCATCCACAAAAACATAATCGTCAGCATATTGTACACTCACCAACATTGCTGAATAAAAATCTAAGGAAGTCATATAGTAAAACTGAAATAGAAATAAGGTGTATTACTGAACCTTGCGGGATACCATGTCTGTGACCTTGAGGTAGAATAACAATTCCCACTTTAGCTTGAATGATTCTTCTGACAGAAAGGCTTAATATAGAGTACATATTGCCAGTAAAGGCCAATAGATTACAGTTATAAAGCATCTCACATGCCACACATGATCATTGCTTTTATGTACGTCAAAAAATGTGGCAAGTACATACCTTCCTTCGAAGCAAACTGGTATTTACTTGATGGTTATTTAACTAAATGATCAACTGTAGATCTACCCTTACGAAAACCTGCCTGATTTACGGTATAATTTATTTTTAATCACAAAATGTCAGTCTGTTTAAGAGATTTTTTCTACATCACCTTCCCTGTATGTGAAGTAAATGCTATTGGTCTAATACTTATTCCATATCGCTATAAGGTCCTTTTTATCCCCCTTGCATAATTACCGGTATCAAACAAATGTTCCACAATCGAGGTATGACTCCAAGAATCCAGTCACGTTGAAAGAGATCTAATAACAGAAGTACCAATTATTAGGGAGTTGCCTTAGTATTTCATAGATATTGAATCTTTACCTACTGATGTTTTTTTAGTAGAAAGAGAAGATAACATCTCTAACTTCTTGCAAAGGTAATCGGGGGCATCACATAGTTTTATTAATCGCATTCTGGATCTAAATATTCGTCCTTTCTGTACTCAGTTTCTCTAAAACTTTTAGATTCCCTTATTGAAAAGGTTTTGAGTACTCATAGAATCAGAAAACAATATTACGTAAAATTTCAGCTTTTTTTCTTGAATCAGAAAGAACTTCATATTTCCAGAATTTTGATCGGACAATACTGTAACAACCCCATTTTTCTCATATCATTGAATTTTTTCCTACACCTTTTTAAGATCTGTATAGTTTGAAAACGTCTTTTGTACAGAAACAACTTACTCCAAAACTGGCGCTTAGCTTGTGCTATAATACTCTTTGCATGCAGAGTTATGCTCTTTTTCATCAAGAGATGTTTTTTCATTGCGCTCTTTTATATAGTTTTTATATTTTTCTTTTTTCTCATTAAAACAGCTTTCTGACAAGAATCATTCAACCAAAGATGTTACCCTGAATGTTTGGTTGGATTTTAAAGATGAAAATTTTTGGAAAATTGAATCATCAGCAGCTTGTAAAACCTATATCGTAAAATTTTTTTTTGAAAAAATGGTCCACATCAAATCATTTTTTTAATGTGTTCTGTATTTACTGCCTGTTAAAAGAGTATTAAATTTAAATTAAAATTATCCAATTCGCAAGATCATTATTAAATTTTGGGATAGCGTCTTTATCATTACAATCTCCACAAGAGTGGTCATTAAGGGTAATTATAATTTGGATAAGTGATCACTCCCTAAAGTGTTGTGTTGTTTCCCATTTACAATTTGGAGCAAGCACAGGAGAAATGAAGGACACAAGTCAATGGCACTTGCCCTATGACTGGCAATATCTGGGAACAGGATACAATACCCATCATTTCATGAAATAAAGGGAGGCACGAATCTACAATATTTTCAACAAATCACTTGCTAGTAATTGATTGTGCTGCCCTTCTCCCAAAAAGAAGAGAGCATTAAAGTCGCCACGACTATCCACTTTTTATTTGAATCTTGCAATGTGCTAATCCATTCAGTAATTTCCTCATTAGACCTTTAGGGAGATAGACAGAAACAACATTTATATATATGATTATCGAACTTTTACATTTGCTTGCACAGGAATATAGATTCAATACAGAAGATGGTGCTGGAGATTTACATGAACTATACTCCATCCAATTTTTCCACACGGATGTATATGGCGGGTTTTTATCCTTTTCTGTACACTCATAAACATTTTTCATTGAATAGGAGGATGATAAAATTTGCCAGTCTAGGCAAATTACTTTCGACCTGACATTCAACGAAATTTCTGTAACAACTAATATTTGGTAACTGAACTGTGGAAAGGTTGTGAAATAAGATAGTGTAGGTTAGTCATATCACCGATCTGCAGTTTCCACTGCAATATTTTTACTGGACATTGTTTACCATTTTGATAATGAAACTAGAATAAGTACGAACTTAAGTAAGTGGAATAACTGAACTAGGTCAATAAATAAAGAAAACAATACAAGATGAGCTGAGCTACAACTAATACCAATAGACTAGATCTATGCAATAGAAGAGACGATCAGAAAAGTGACAGCCAAATTGATCACGATCTACAATGGATTGACTAATTTAATCTCTAAATCACTAACAGTTTGTGAATCAGTTCATAAACTTCAGAACATTCTCCTAAATAACCTTACATGTTCCACCCAGGTGGCCCCCCTGTCTCCACACTGGAAGTAAGAACGACTCTGGAAATGCTGGAAAGTTCCTGCTGCGTGATTGCACAGTTGGGTGTCTCCTGGTCTTCCTCGGAGTCTGCCAGAAAAGAAGCGTGACGGACGTGTCTAGCCCACGTTGACTTGCCAGCACACTTGGATCCTCTCCGTGACGGTGCAGACCATCCTTTAAAGCCCTGGTGTTTAGTGGGAAGGTTGAGATTGAACTAAAGAAACATTAGAGCGCATCATGACGGTTCAGCACTGATCTTGCGCTTAAAAAGGGTTCCCTCTGAACAATTAGTTTAGGGTCTCGAACAGGGGCAAATCTGCTGGCCCAACATCTTGTTTCTAGGGTGGTCACCACTAATCTTTTTATGCAGTCATGTAATTTCTGCTACTTTGTCCTTGGGGTCAGCAGGTCTTGATTGTCATATTATAATACCCACAGTGGACCACAATTAGCATCCCCAGGTTTGTCATAAGTTGGAAATTGCTGTGTACCAGGGCTGGTTCTAAATCTTTCCTATTTTTTTTGAGGGCTTTACAGGACATCAGTTAAAACCATAGGAAAGCCCTAGTACTGTGTCAACACTGACCCCCTTCCTGACAGAGTCGAGAATAAAACACACACACTTTGCGGCATGTCTGTTCTTCCTTTTTCCAGTTTGGAAATAGAATGTATTTCTTTTAGGGGCCTATGAGATGGTGGTTAGAAACGTCATCACAATCTTGACGAGTCATGTTGCTGCTTTTCGTTTTATTAAAGGACTGCCCTTTGAAATGTTTTTTTCAATTTTCTTTCTCTTATGCTGGCCACCAACCCTGCACCCGTTCTTCTTTGCTGGTTGCTGTTTTTTACAGTAACTGGTAACAGACAGACCCAGCAAACCTGAGCATAGGTAGGGTTTGAGACAGTACTGTCCTGTCTGGGTCTCCCTGTCAACATAAGCGTTTCTTTAAACAGGGCGTTGCAGCAAACATGTGATCTCGCAGGCTTATATTACAACGCTTTCCTTCTCACCGATTAAAACATTCCTCACACAGTGAGGCCAACAAGTATTTAAGCTCTTGTATCTCCACTCCACTGTGTCTCTGGAAAATGTCCG
>CM054157.1:51870139-51882639 GCA_028751875.1 Rapana venosa
ACTTTGGACAATGCAGACCCTCTCCTTATCATTACAATAGGTAACAAACGAGGGCCCCTTAGCTAACAAAGGGGTTAGGGCCCGTGCTCACTAACTAACTGTCTGTCTGTCTGTCTGTCTGTCCGTTCCTGTTTTTTCCAGCCACCCCCCTGTTAAAGGGAATGTTTTTCAGGCTGTTATCAATATTATAATTGTAATGTATGGGTGATGGCTGTTGGCGCTGGCTGATAACATAGTTTATGAGACTTTCTGAAATTGCAGTCATCCGTGTTCTAGTTTTGCCTTGTGGCTCATTAATACTGTGATTGTTGTCTGGATGTTTGTGTGTGTGTGTATGTGTGTGTGTGTGGGGGGGGGGGGGGGGGGGGGGGGGGGGGGGGGGGGGGGGGGGGGGGGTTGTGCGTGTGTGTGAGTTCACGCCTGGGCCTCTGTGTGTGTGTCTCTGTGTGTGTCTCTGTGTGTGTGTAAGGTTGTGGTGCGCGTGGGTTCCTCTGTGCGTGTGTTCGTGTGTGTGTGTGTGTGTGTTGTTCATTTTCTTTTGTGTGTATATATATTAATTATATATATAATATTATATATGATTGTGTGTGTGTGTGTGTGTGTGTGTGCGTGCGTGCGTGCGTGTAGGTTCGTGTGTGTGTGTGGTGGTGTGCGCCCGCGCGCGCGTGTGTGGGCTCGGTGTGTTGTCGTGTGTGGTCCTCGTGTGTGTGTGTGTGCCCCCCTCGTGTGTTGTGTGTGGCCTCGTGCTGCGCGCGCCCCCCCCCCCCCCCCCCCCCCCATGCAAAATCACACTGTCAATGTTTAAGATGTGTGTTATATTTTATGTACATACATTGTTTAAAGCGTGTTGTGTACTTTTAGAATGCCACTCACCATATCTCTGTTGAGATGACACAGTGTTCGTGAGGCTGGAATGTTTCCTTGTAGTTGACTTGGAAGTCGACTATTGCTGTCTGGCATAGTTATATAAGCGAAAATGCGTTCGTTACGTAGCCGTGAGGCGCCTGGTCAGTGAAGCCCAGCACATGCATCCCACTCCGGCGTGGTAGAGAATTGTTGTTGTTGTTGTTGTTGTTTAAAGTTTTTTTTTAAATATGTTAATCTTATTTTGTGAACGGTCGCATGCGCGTGAATGATTTGAATACAAGCGGTTTGATTGGTGGTTGCTTTACAAGATTCAGCGCTATAAATATTCCATTTTATTCATTTATTGTTATTATTATTATCATCATCATCATCATCATCATCATCATCATCATTATTATTATTATTATTATTGTTATTGTTGTTGTTATTGTTGTTGTTATCACCATTATTGTTATTACTATAATTATGATTATGCTGATGATTATTGTTATTGTTGTTGTTATTATTATTGTTATTATTATTATTATTATTTATTAGTAATAGTATTATTGTCATTATTGTCATTATTGTTGTTATTATCATTATCATTATTATTATTATTATTATCATTATCAACGTCAGTACCGACTTCACTTCCTCTTGAAAGCGATTGGGAGGAGAATATACACACGCAGAACATCTTGTGCGCTCGTAGAAACCCGTCCCACCTTTCTGAAGAGTAAGGCATCTATTGCCAATTTGAATGGATGACCCAATTAAAAACAAAACCAACAAAGAACTGTGCGCTCTGGTCTCGAGTTTAGACATCTTCCCTGACTTAGGAACGGGGCTACCTTAATGGTGGGCCCAAGGTCGCGTGATTGTATGCACAAAGATCTCACCATCAGTAAACTCTGACCTCGACCCGGGGAACGTAATGATAGTAATAATAATAATAATAATAATGGTAATAATAATAATAATAATAAAATAATTATAAACAAGTATTAGAAACCACACGGGCTTCTCCTTCATCTTCACCTATCCCGCAGTTGTGTAGACCATTTGGGCACCTTGAAGATTTTGAAACCAGCTTCCTCCACTCCTTGCGGTCCTCTTGCTTTCCGTAGCAAATCGTTCCACTCAGGGCCAGTCCACTCTCTGATGATGTCTTCCCATCGTTTTTTCTCTGTCTGCCTCTTGGTCTCCCTCCTTGTACTGTTCCCTGTAGTAGGACAGTCTTGGCCAGTCCAGGTGTTCGTGTGACGTGTCCGCACTACTTCAGTTTGCGTTTTTTCCACTAAAGTCAGGAGTTCTCCATATTGTCCGATGGTGTTTTTAATTCTGGCTTTTACTTCCTTGTTAAGTTATGAGATCTCTGTACGAGATACCAAGGAGTTTACCTCATCTCCATTGCCTGTATCCGTCTTTCAATGTCTGCTGTTACGGTCCACGTTTCACATGCGTACAAAAAAAATAATAATATGAACATGATCAGGGAACGCATCAGTCTGATCTTGAAGCTGATGGCGATGTTCTTGTCGTTCTAGAAGACTTTTATTTTGGTCAGTCAGACCTGCCACCAGTGCCTTTATTCCCTTCGTATGTATTATATACACATGCAGAAGATCAAATTATGCAGGCTAATCATCATCATCATCATCATCATCATCATCATCATCATCATCATCATCATCATCATCATCATCATCATCAATGCCTTTGTGCCTTATTGGCACGTAGGGCAGCAACAAAAGTTCTCCACTCCTGTCTGTCCTGGGCCAGCTTCCGAATGGTTCCCCAGGTATGTTGGAAGGTCTTCAGCTCTGTTTCGACAGTCCGACGCCAAGTGTTCTAGGGTCGTCCTCGTTTGCGTTTTCCCTCTGGTGTCCAGTGGAGGGCTGTTCGGGCGACGGCAGATATGCCCTATCCATCCCCATCGCCTATGCATGATGATGCAGGTTAAAGATCCTGTAAATCCCGTCACCGTTCGGTGGGTTACAGGAACAGGAACACGCCCAGCATACATTCCCGAAGTCGGAATGCGGCTACCTTCATGGTGGGGAAAATGGTCGCATACACAAAAATCTCACCATTGGTGAACCTCGGAGCTCTAGCTAAGAAACAAAAAGAAAAAGAAGAACAAAAAGAAGAGAATAATGAGAAAGTGTAAAACATCACACACACACACGCACGCACGCACGCACGCACGCACGCACGCACGCACACGAGAGAGAGAGAGAGAGAGAGAGAGAGAAGAGAGAAGAGAGAGAGAGAGAGACAGAGAGAGAGAGAGAGAGACAGAGAGAGAGAGAGAGAGAGAGAGAGACAGAGAGAGAGAGAGAGAGACAGAGAGAGAGAGAGAGAGAACATATTGCGCACACGTTAAAACCCGTCCCGGTTTTCGGACGAGTAGGCCATTGTGTGCCGGTGGGAACGGATGACAATTACAAAACTGCATTCACACGGGGACCGGATATAAAAAGCCACATGAGCGCTTATTCCATTATCCTCGAAATAAAATAATAAAAGAATAAATAAATAAAAACAGAGAGAGACAGAGATAGAGAGAGATAGAGAGAGACAGAGAGAGAATAGGACAAAGGGTAAAAATTAGTCTCTGTATCAATATGGCATCTGTTGAACCATGAAGTCTTTAAGGATGAAAAAAATAGAGCGGTTTATAGAGAGAGAAGGCGTTGGTATGATTGATAACATTTCTTTTCTCTTCTTTTGATAGAAGAAGGCGTTGATATGATTGATAATATCTCTTTCTTTTTTCCTTTCGATAGAGAGAAGGCGTTGATATATGATAACATCTCTTCTCTTCTTTCTTTTGATAGAGAGAAAAGGGATAGGGCGCACACACACACACACACGCGCACGCACGCACGCACATGCGCACACTTACACTCATCGAGAGGAAGGATAATTATCATGTATGTAAATACATCTACACATATTTTTCACGTAACAGCCTTAATCAGAATCGTCGATTATTGTCTCATTAATATCACTGAGTGTGAACAGATGCTAACTTGAAGATAACAACAACTACAACAACTACAACAACTACAACTACTACTACTACTACTACTACTACTACTACTACTACTACTACTGCTACTACTACTACTCCTACTACTACTGCTGTTGCTGCTGCTGCTGCTGCTGCTGCTGCTGCTACTGCTACTACTACAACAACATTAACAACAACGACACCACCACCACCAACCAACATCACCATCACCACCACCACCACCACCATCACCACCAACCACCACCACCACCACCACCACCACCATCACCACCAATCACCATCACCACCACCACCACACCACCACCACCACCACACCACCACCACACCACACCACCACACCACCACCACCACCACCACCAACAACAACAACAACAACAACGCCAGCCTTAATAGCTAAGTGACAAAATTCATCGTAAATGGCAAGCATCCCAGTTTCATGTACAATCAAGTAGCTGCAAGAGCAGAGCATTGGTACTATTTATTTATTTATTTATTTATTTATTTATTCTTTCATATCGAGGATAATGAAATAAGCACTCATGTGCTTTTTTTTACATCCAGTCCCCGTGTGTATGCGGTTTTGTACATTTTGTCATTTGTTCCCACCGGCACACAATGGCCTACTCTTTCGAAAAGCGGAAGAGGATTAAACGTGTGCGCAAGATGTTCTGCATGCGTTCGCACACAGGGCCTCGGTTTATAGTCTCATCACACTACAATACACTACACTACACTGCACTGCACTACACTGCACTGCACTACACTGCACTGCACTACACTGCACTGCACTGCACTGCACTCCACTATACTACACTACACAACACTACATTACACTACACTACACTACACTACACTACACCACACCACACTACACTGCACTGCACTGCACTGCACTGCACTACACTGCACTGCACTTCACTGCACTACACTACACTACACTACACTGCACTACACTGCACTACACTGCACTACACTACACTACACTACACTACACTACACTATACTACACTACACTACACTACACTGCACTGCACTACACTGCACTGCACTGCACTACACTGCACTACACTACACTGAAACTGCGCTACACTACACTACACTACACTACATCTCTATGCAAAAATTCATCACCCAGACCTGCCAGTCGTGCTTCTATCAATTACGGCGTATTAGTGCAATTCGAAAGTACCTGTCTACAGACGCAACATCAAAACTCGTGGCATCTCTCATTCTTTCACGTCTGGACTATTGCAATTCTCTTTTGGCTGGTCTGCCAGCATCATCTATCCACTCCCTTCAACGTATTAAAAACTCTGCAGCTCGACTAGTCCTCAGAAAGAAAAAATCTGAGCACATTACCCCTCTCTTGCGATCTCTCCACTGGCTGCCTGTGCCACAAAGAATAAACTATAAGATCAGTACTCTCTGTTAGAAATGTATCCACAAAACAGCACCCTCCTACCTCTGTGAATGTCTCCACACCCCTTCTCGTTCCCTTCGCTCTGCTGCAGATTCCTTGTGCTTACAAACACCTAGATTCAACCAGTCCAATGTTGGCCGTCGCTCTTTCTCTGTTTCTGGTCCATCGATTTGGAATGGCCTCCCTATTTCTCTTCGCCATAGGCCTTCTTGTGACTCTTTTAAATCTGGCCTCAAGACAAATTTGTTTCAAACCTAAGAATTTCCTCTCCTGTTTCATTTCATAGCTATCCCTGCTTTTCAACAGCCAAAAATTCCATCACCCTGCCAAAGTGTATAACGTGTGTGTGTGCGTGTGTGTATGTGTGTGTGTGCATATGGACTTGTTAGAACTACTACTTGCTATTGGTCGCATGACTGTGTAAGAATGAGTTGAGTGCAAGGCTTTGATTTGTCAGTGCAAGATACAGCGCTATATAAATTTCATTTATTGTTATTATTATTATTATTATTATTACAAGGAAGGTGGCAGGATGGTTAAGCCGTTTGCCTGCCAACAAGTAAACCGTGAGGTTCTGGGTTCGATTCCCAGCCTCGCCCTTTCTTCCCAGTTTGACTAAAAAATCGAATTGAATGTCAAAGTCCTTCGGATGAGACTATTAACCGAGGCCTCGTGTGCGAACGCATGCAGAACATCTTGGCCTAAGTTAAATCCTGTTCCGCTTTTCGAAAGAGTAGGCCATTGTGTGCCGGTGGGAACAGATGACAAAATTTACAAAACCGCATACACACTGGGACTGGATGTAAAAAAGCACATGAGTGCTTATTCCACTATCCTCGATATAAAATAATAAATAAATAAAATGAATAAATAAATACACTACACTACACTACAGTGCACTACACTACATTACACTACACTACACCACACTACACTACACTGCACTGCACTACACTACACTACACCACACCACACCACACCACACCACACCACACCACACCACACCACACCACACCACACCACACTACACTACACTACGCTGCACTACATTACACTACACTGCACTACACTACACTACACTACACTACACTACACTGCACTACACTACACTGCCTTCCTCACCACTACAATTGGAGGGACCACGCCAGGCTGTATAGGCTACACACCGGTATTTATTTGGGGGTCATGTAGTATCTTGTATAGAGTGCGAGTGGAAAAAAATGTTGGTGATTTTCACAGATTTTTTAAAGCATGAAATTATGCACTGTGCACTTGCTTTTTGGATTGAGGACATAGAGCAATACCAGGTAGTCACGAGAAAGTTGGAAATAACCATCAAATGAGGTTTGCCTGTATTCCTACAGCGTTGACCCCGCGCATGCATATTGCGGTAAGGAAGCTAGCAGACGACAAACGACTGAGGGGGTACAGTGTTTGCTGAAAAATTTATAACTTTCAAACCTACTAAATTTGTTCAAAATCACATGAGTTTTGAGTCAGTGGCTAGTCTTTCACAAAAAGTGGTTTTTATTTCTGTGGATGCCTTACTATGTGCGGTATGAATATAAGAGTTACATAGAAAAACAGAAGGAAAAGAGTGATTTTTTAATACCGGTGTGTAGCCATACAGTCCAACCACTTCACTGGCTTCCTGCAGTCTGGCTGTTTGGCGGAAGAGTCACTCAGCCACGAGCATGTCGCTAAAGGCTACACCTAAAAGTTAGCTTCCGGGTCACGTAGTATCTTCTATAAAGTGCCACACAGAAAAAATGTTTGGTGGTTTACATAGATGTTTTGAAACAAATGCACCGTGTACTTGTTTTGTTGGGGGGGTTGTGGTTATAGTTTAACAACCAGGTAGTGATGAAAAAGTGGGGAAATTATCGTCAAATGAGGATCGCTTGTGTTCCTACAGTGTTGACCCCGCGCATGCATATCGTGGTCAGACAGCTAGCAGACGACAAAGGACTGAGTGGGGTACAGTGTTTGCTGCAATTTGTTATTTTTAAACGTTCAAACGTACCAAACTTGTTCATATTGCCCTGAGTTTGGAGTCAAGGGCTAGTCTTTCACCAAAAAAAAGTAATTTTTATTTCTGTGGATGCCTTAGTATGTGTGGTAAGTATGCAAGAGACAAATATGAAGATAGAAGAAAATCTGGCTTTTTGCTAACCCTTATGTGTAGCCAAAGCACTATTGGGGAAATGCCTGAACAGGAAGGACAGAGCAGGACCGTTTTTGCCATGTACTGTGGTGTAGTGTGTACGTAGATGAGATCAAGATAGCCTTAGCCTAGCGCAGGCTGAAAGATGTGTTAGTTGTTGGTGTAAGGGAACGGGATAGCCTAGTGGTTAGAGCGTTGAACTCACGAACTGACCGCCCGGGTTCAAGTCATCGCCAAGACTTTTTGGAGTTGGTAAGTCCTCGAAACTGATTTTTCCACCTTGAGTTAGTATTGACTCCAGTTTTAGGGGGTTCATTTTCATAACACGGCAGATTTCTCTGCATGCCATTCGGGCTGCTCTCTCCCGGGGAGAGCGGGAGAGCGCGTCGCCACAAGAGCAGCGCCACTCCATTGAAAATCCTTCAACACGCGCAGAACATCTTACGCACACATTAAAACCCGTTCTGGGTTTGGGAACAGTATAGTATGCCATTCGTGTTGGTAAGAACCGATTGACAAAAAGCACATTAAAAACACACATTTATTTATTTATTTATTTATTCTTTTATTTCGAGAATAATAGAATAAGAACTCGTGTGCTTTTCTTTTTTTTACATCCAGTCCCTGTGTGTATGCAGTTTTGTAAATGTGTCGCGGTTAGTCATCATTCCCGAAGTTGGAATGTGGCTACCTTAATAGTTAGCAAAAATTAAAAAATCATTTAAAAGCTCACCCATGGCGACCCTGGGAGCTCTGGCCAAGGAAGGAAACAACAGTTATTGATGGAAGCCAAGTGCCAAAGAATAGAGTGTTCAGTTTGTGTTAAGGCTTTGAAACCACAACACAGTCTTAAGAGATTTTTATTCATTTTATTATTTCATTTATTCTTTTATATCGAGGATAATGGAATAAGCACTCGTGTGCTTTTTTTTTTTTATATACATTTAATCCCCGTAAGTATGCGGTTTTGTAAATTTTGTCATCTGTTCCCACCGGCACACAATGGCCTACTCTTTCGAAAAGCGGAACAGGATTTACCTTGTGCGCAAGATGTTCTGCGTGCGTGCGTTCGCACACGGGGCCTCGGTTTATAGTCTCATCCGAAGGACTCTGACATTCAGTTCGATTTGTTTGTCAAACTGTGAAGTAGGGGCGAGGCTGGGAATCGAACACACAACCTCATGGTTTACTTGTTGGCAGGCGAACATCTTAACCATCTTGCCACCTTCCTTCTGCATAAGCTGGGTACTGCTTACATCAGGGACGGGATAGCTCAGTGGTGAGAGCACTCGCTTTCCCCCAGCTAGGGTTAAGCAGCATCCAGCGTGGTTACCACTTGGATGTGTGACCGTTTACATGCCTTGGCTTCAGTACAGTCCCCCAGTTCACCCAGCTGTTAATAGGTACCTTGTCTCTTTAGGGCCAGGGAAGGTAAAACAGCGAGGGAGAGGAGATGGGCGCCGCCCTCAATATGCTGGCCCCTGGAGAAGTTGAGGTGTCTGACGCCTTGCTCCTCTATGACCTTAAATGTTATGGGACACCTTTACCTTTACGAAATAAAAGTATAAAAAAAAAGACCTTTACCTTACTGTTTACATTAGTGTTTGATTGGCGTTTTTGCTTTGTTGTTGGTTTTTGCCTCTTTGTTTTTTTGTTTGTTTGTTTGTTTGTTTGTTTTTTAGTCTGTTCCTCCGCTACATCTCTGAGGTCCAACGCTTGTGACATTTTTTGCATTTATGCGACAGGGTTTTTTAAAACTTTGCCCACCATGAAGGTAGCCGCATTCCGACTTCGGGGATGGTGTTTAAACTCAACAACCAGTGTGCATGCTGGGTTTTCTTTCTGTGTTTTTAATGTATTCATATTTTTTTGTCATCCCTTCTTACCGGCATAATTGGCTTCCTCTTCCGAGAAGAGAAACGGGTTTTAACGTGTGCGCAAGATGTTCTACGTGTGTTCGCAACACGGACCTCGGTTTATAGTCTCATCCGAAGGGCTTTTGGGGGAGAGTGGAGTCGGCACTGATGTTAACTCCAGAAGAAAATATCCCCTTGAACGAGGGCTTCTGTGGTAGTTTGAATTGAACCCCAGCCGTTAGATTGCGAGCGCAACGGTTTAACCACTAAGACTATTGCCGCCTCCTGTTTGAGATGATAAAGTGTTTCTATTGGTAGTCGTGTATTATTCTTGATATTAAAGAACCATCATTATGCCAAAACAACAACAACAACAACAACAACGATAATAATAATAATAATAATAATAATGATAATGATAATATATGGAATGTATATAGCGCTGAATCTTGTAAAACAAACAAATCGAAGGGTTTGCAGGCATGCAACGTTCCACAACTATCATAATTAGTAGATTTCAAATTTATGCACACACACCACACACCCCCCCCCCCCCCCCCCCCCCCCCACACACACACACACACCCTTACATTACTGTCAAACTTAATGCAAATTGGGAAGATGGTGAAGGAAACAATGGCAATAGAAAAATTGACCAGGAACATAAAGGGATATCTATCTGTCTGTCTGTCTGTCTGTCTGTCTATCTATCTGTCTGTCATTCTGTCTGTCTGTCTTGTCTGTCTGTCTGTCTATCTATCTATCTATTCTTTTATGTCGAGGATAATGGAATAAGCACGTTTTGCTTCTTTTACATCCAGTCCCAGTGTGTATGCGATTTTGTAAATGTTGTCATCTCTTCCCACTGGCACACAATGCCCTACTCTTCCGAAAAGCGGAACAGGATTTAACGTTTTCGCAAGATGTTCTGTGTGCGTTTGCACACGAGGCCTCGGTTGAAAGTCTCATCCGACTTACTGGTCATGTGGACCAAAGATAATGCTGGCTTCGTACAGGGTTCGAATCCGTGAGTGCAGTTGTGGCTTTAGTGACACGTGCATAACCGCTAAGCCAACTGTCCACATGCTTGTTTGATCTTAGGGTTTGTGTGCTTCGTCCAACTGATCCCTGCAGAGCCTTCTGACCATGTTTTAGCCCATTGTTGTTTTGGTTTTTTATAAGGGTCTTTTGCCAAACTGTAGAAGTCTGGCTATCTCTCCCTGTCTCACTCTCTCTGTCTCTGTTTCTGGCTGTCTGTCTGTGTTCTTGTCTGCCTGCCTGCCTGCGTGTGTGTGTGTGTGTGTGTGTGTGTGTGTGTCTGTCTATCTGTCTGTCTGTGTTCTTGTCTGCCTGCCTGCCTGCCTGCCTGCCTGCGTGCATGTGTGTGTGTGTGTGTGTCTGTCTGTCTCTCTCTCTCTCTTCCCGCCACCACCACAGGGCAGCCATACTCCCTCTTCAGAGGGTGTTTCTTTCTTTCTCTAATTCCTCTGTTCAAGGGAGAGTGCAGGTTTAGGTTTTAAGCGAAGAGTCTCTGTCTGTCGTGGCAGTGAAGGCAGCACAAAGTTAAACCATGACATCCTTTTTAACACAGACCTCGAATCTTATCATGTAGCCATGGTTAAAAAAGAATTGCGTTGGACCAGTGTAACATGTATGGAAGGTAAAGATGTCCCACAACCTACGCAGTTGTTGGGGAGTGAGGCTCAGAGACCTCAACTTCTCTAGGGGCCAGCAGATTGAGGGCGGCGCCCATCTCCTCCCCCCCCCCCCCTCCCTTCCCTGTCCCTAAAGAGGGCAGGTACCTGTTTACAGCTGGGCGAACTGGGGGATTGTACTGAAACCAAGGCGCACAAACGGTCACCCATCCAAGTGGTAACCACGCTCAATGCTGCTTAACCTTGGCTTGGGGAAAGCGAGTGCTCTGACCACTGAGCTGTCCCGCTGTCTATGGTTTGAATGAAACACACCTATTGACACCTTGCAGGCTTTCAAATCTAGGCCCATCCCATCGTTACCGGCAAATCACGTAACCGTTTATCTGCCCACTAATCTATTCTACTTACCTGTCAACACATAATCACGCGACCTTTCATTTCATGCATATATGTATGTACATGTGTGTACATGTGTAATGTAGTCTCGAATAGCGATTATTTCTCATTGAATCGAACTGGTTGTCTTACAGACCATTTCTGCTAGGCTTAGCTAGAATTGAGAATGTGTGGGTGTGTGAGAGTGACTTTTAAAACGTTGTAAAATAGAACCACTTGAGATTTCATTGTATGCATCTGTGTAGGTGTAGTCTGGAAGATTTTCTTCATTGAATGTAAAGGTAAGTCTTGCAGATGGTTTCTGCTATGTGTAGAAGAGTGATCGCGAGCACGAGGGCATGTGTGTTTTATTTTTATTTTTTATCTTTTTAAAATATTTATTTCGAGGATAATGGAATAAGCACTCACGTGTTATTTTTTCATCCTGTCCCCGTGTGTATGCATTTTTGTCAAAATTGCCATCCGTTCCCACCGGCACACAATGGCCTACCCTTCTGAAAAGCGGAACGGGTTTTAACGTGTGCGCAAGATGTTCTTCGTGCGTTCGCACACGGGACCTCCTCGGTTTATAGTCTCATTGGAAAGACTTTTGGAGAAAGTGGAGTCTGCACTGATGTTAACTCCAGAGGAAAAATCCTCTTGAACGAGATTCGAAACGGGGTCAGCAGATCACGAATATATCACTCAAACCACCAGGCTATCCCGTCCCTGTGTGTGTGTGTGTGTGTGTGGGTGTGTGTGGGCGTGCGTGTGGGCGTGCGCCCTCATGCGCAGGTGTATGTGGTGTGTGTGTGTGTGTGGTGTGTTGTGTGTGTGTGTGTAGTGTGTAGTGTGTATGTGTAGTGTGTGTGTGTGTGTGTGTAGTGTGTATGTGTAGTGTGTGTGTGTGTGTGTGTGTCCCTGTGCATGCGATCTCATGCCCAGGTGTGTGTGTAGTATGTGTAGTGTGTGTGTGTGTGTGTGTGGCTTGCGCGCGTGTGTGTGTGTGTGTGTGTGTTTGAGAGAGAGAGAGAGAGAGAGAGAGAGAGAGAGAGAGAGAGAGAGAGAGGAGAGAGAGAGACTTGGTGCTGTAAAAGGTGCCTAACTGGTCTGTGGCATTAACGGGTGACTTGATCCTGTCTGC
>CM054157.1:51885139-51890139 GCA_028751875.1 Rapana venosa
TGACTGTCTTTCCTGTCTGTCTGTCTGTCGTCTATCTTTTTGTCTGTCTGACTGTCTTTCTGTCTGTCTGTCTGTCTGTCTGTCTTCTGTCTGTCTGTCTTTCTTTCTGTCGGTCTGTCGTCTCTGTTGTCTGCTTCTTCTGTCTGTCTTCTGTCTTCTGTCTGTCTGTCTCTGTCTTTCCTTTTCGTTCCTTGGCTATAGCCCCGAGGTTTATTTGCGTATGCCACTGTGTGTTGTGTGTGTGTGTGTGTGTGTGTGTGTGTTGTGTTTTGCACCATACAGGTAGCAGCATTGCAACTGATTGGATGTTTCCCTTTCTTTCTTTCTTTCTTTCTTTCTTTCTTCTGTCTCTCTGCCTTTCCTTCTATCTATCTATCTTCTTCTGTCTTCTATCTATCTATCTATCTATCTATCTATCTTTCTTTCTTTCTTTCTGATTGTCTGTCTGTCTGTCTGCCCGTCTGCCTTTCTTTCTGTCTGTCTGTCTTTCTGTCTGTCTGTCTGTCTGTCCTGTCTGTCTGTTTTTCTGTCTGTCAGTCTGTCTGTCCTTTCTTTCCTTTTCTTTCTTTCTTCTGTCTGTCTTTCTTCTTCTTTCCTTTTCCTTCTTCTGTTCTTCTCTGTCTGTCTGTCTGTCTTCTTTCCTTTTTTCCTTCTGCGTCTGTCTGTCTGTCTGTCTGTC
The DNA here is from genome assembly GCA_028751875.1 of Rapana venosa. Taxonomy (NCBI): domain Eukaryota; kingdom Metazoa; phylum Mollusca; class Gastropoda; order Neogastropoda; family Muricidae; genus Rapana; species Rapana venosa. The sequence continues at coordinate 51,885,819 of CM054157.1, forward strand.
TTTGTCTTCCTTTGTCTTTGTGATCATTTTGAAAAGAATTGCCGGAGGCGGACAGTAGGATTCTTTTAATGTTTTTCTCTTCTTTTCTTTTTTTTTAATACTTCTTCTTAATGATAAATAGTTTCCTGATAAGAGGTTAATTGTGTTTGAAGTTATGGATAGACTATGATTTATGATATGAGGATAATAATGATGACGATGATGATGATGATGATGGCAATGTGATTACTGTTATTGTAATCATAGTAACATTATCCTCCTCTACTGTTATTGTAATCATAGTAACATTATCCTCCTCCTCCTCCTTCTTCTTCTTCTTCCATAGTTACATACTTATTTTTGTAATAATAATAATGTGATGGTGTGGTAAGTAATTACCTCCCATGTGTTCAGAGCGATGTGTTACTATTTTGGGACACACCTGCAAATTGTGCAGCGGTCTGTTTCCTTGGGTGGTGGTTGAAAACTACCCATTGCATACACTTTGCCTTCTGGTAAAATGTAGTATTTATGCAGCCTTTTTCTTAGAGGCCACATCCTCCCTGTTCATACTGTGCTGTCGTATCCGAGAAGGTGTACAGAGGCGTGGCAGATCAAAAATCTCCACTCTGTTACAATAATAATAGTAACAATTATTATTACTATTGTCGTTATCATCATCATTATTATTATCGTCGTGTTATTATCAAGTGTATCATTACAACTATTGCGATCAGTTGTTGCTGACCTTGTCATAACAATTTATCTCCCAAGTCAAAATGCCCCAACCTTCATGGTGAGCGCAGCGTAAAGGAGGTAAAGGTAAAGGAGTCCCATAACCTATGAGGACGTAGCGGAGCGAGGCGTCAGAGACCTCACTTCTCTAGGGCCAGCATATTCAGGGCGGCGCCCATCTCCTCTCCCTCGCTGCTTTACCTTCCCTGACCCTAAAGAGGGCAGGTACCCATTTACAGCTCGGGGAACTGTACTGAAGCCAAGGCGCACAAACGGTCACCCATCCAACTGGTAACCACGCTCGACGCTGCTTAACTTGGCTGGGGGAAAGCGAGTGCTTCGACCACTGAGCTATCCAGTCCTAGAGAAAAAAGCCTCACCACAGCAGAAGTGAACCTAGGACTTTTTGTTGTGAAACCAAGGAAACCCAACAAGCCAACCACATGATCACTGTTGCACATGTTCTCTCCATCATTTCCTATCTTCCCTAGACTATAATCGTGGTCCATGCAAGGGACGTGGATAACCAAGTGGTTAGAGCCCTACACATGGCACTCGCGATGAGATGGCATGGGTTCAAATCCCGTTCAAGAGGATTTTTCCCTCCTGGAGTTAACATAAAGTCCTTCGGATGAGACTATAAACCGAGGCCCCGTGTGCGAACGCATGCAGAACATCTTGCGCACGCATTAAATCCGGTTCCGCTTTTCGAAAGACTAGGCCATTGTGTGTCGGTGGGAACCGATGACAAAATTTACAAAACTGCTTACACACGGGGTCTGATGTAAAAAAGCACATGATTGCTTATTCCATTATCCTCGATATAAAAGAATAAATAAATAAAATAAATAGATAAAATAAACATCAGTGCCGACTCCACTCTCCCAAAGAAGTCCTTGGATGAGACTATAAACCAAGACTTGTGTGCGAACGCTCGAAGAACATCTTGCGCACACGTTAAAACCTGTTCCGCCTTTTTGAAAGTGTAGGACATGAATTGTATGCAGGTAGGAAGGGGTGACAAAATTGCTCACAACGCACTTTGATAGAATACATCATGAAGCAGTGTAATACAGTGTAGTAAAATACACAACACGACACAATGAAATACAACACAATACAATTCATTACAATACATCTAGAACAGCACAATAAATACAATGCAATACAATTTCAATGCAATGCAGCACATTTCAACACAGCACAAGTCTATACAATACATTATAAATCAAAACAACACAACGCAACTACGACGCAATACAAGCCATTGCAATACACTAACAAAGGAACACAACACAATCCAGTAAAAACACAATACAAGCTCCAACTAGGTCATGGCTGGTTAACGGTACAGTCTCTAAATTGGATAAATCCGCTGGGGCTGTATGGCAATCAATCCAAACCAAAACTTTACCCTTTAATCATCAGGACAATCAGGCAGCCAGGTATTATCTAGAGTACACAAGTGATGTTCCCGGAGGCTACACTCCAGTCCTATGCATACTTTCATTTTGAGACCGGGGCTTGCTTTCTGCTCATAATTTATTTGTACGTCTGGTTTGCTTTGTAAATGTTGTTATTCTAACCCGTGTTATTTTAAAAAAAGAAAATGTCTTTATGAATTGATCACGTGTTGTACTATCGTTGTTTTGTTGTATATTATTCTGAAAAAATAGCAGTGGAGGAAAACAAGGGCAGGTAACTAGGTGGTTTTGTTTAATCCTGAATTTTGAAATCTCAATTTTTATCACATTTTCTTTTGAAAACCCCCCACATAATAATGATGATAATGGTGATTATGATGATGATGATGATAATAATAATAATAATAATAATAATAATTATCAGAAGAAGAAGAATGATAATAATAATAATAATAATAAATGAAATTTATATAGCGCTATATCTTGCAAAGAGAAATGAAAGCCCTTGCAACACACTCCTACACATGCAAACAACAATGATTAACAGTTTTTAACAAATTCAAATGTAACACACACCACACACACCACACACACACACACACACACACACACACACACTATAAACCGAGGCCCTGTGTGCCACGTAAAAAAACACATAACTTCCATTATCCTCGATATAAAAGAATAAAATAAATAAATAAATAAAAAATACACACACATACACAGACACACACACACGCACGCACACACACACACACAACGCACACACACACACACACACACACACACACGCAACACACACACACACACACAACATACACACACACACACACACACACACACACACACACAGAGGCTGTACACTTCAGCAGGGTGATGGGAATTTGGGCTGTTGTATTTTTTTTTTTTTTGGGGGGGGGGGGGGGGGGGGGGGGGGGGTTAAGAACTGGAGGCAAAAAGGCTGTGTAAACTTCATCTTGTACTCTCCATAAACATCATTGTAATCTGACATGACCCCTGATGTTTTTTCTTTTTTTCTTTCTTCTTTTACTCTTTTATTTCGAGGATAATGGAATAGGCACTCCCGTACATTTTTTTTTAACATCCAGTCCTCGTGTGTATGCAGTTTTGTACATTTTGTCATGTGTTCCCATGGGCACACACTCCGAAAAGCGTGTATTTAATGATAATAACAACAACACAACAACAACAATAACTACTACTACTACTACTACACTACTACTACTACTACTACCAACAACAACAACACTAACAACAACAACTACTATCACTACTACTACTAACAACAACAGCACAACAACAACAACAACTACTACTACTACTACTACAACAACAACTACTACTACCACTGCTACTACTAACAACAACAACAACAACAACTACTACTACTACTACTACTAAATGGAATTCATATAACCTTATATCTTGTAAAAAACAAATCAAAGTGTTACTGCATTCAACCTATTCAACCTAACATCTGCCCAAGATGTTTCTGCGTGCGTTCGCAGATAGGACCTCGGTTTATAGTCTCAGCCCAAGGACCTGCCTGACCTTACCTGACCTTACCTGACTTGACTTGACTCGACTTGACTTGACTTGACTTGACTTGACACCCATAACCAAAATGTGTGAAACTAGGACGTGTCAGTGTGGACAGTAGGTCAGCGTCTGATGGGACTTGTTCTGATTGACAGTTTCCTATCAGATTAGAACAAGACACTTGACTCAACCCAAATAAAAAATCCACATTGAAGATAATTAGGGACGCTTTTCAAATCTTACCCTGCTATGTAGAAGTCTTGTGTGGGGGTGGGGGTGGGGGGGGGAGGGGGAGTAGGGGGCGTATGTGGTGTGTGTGTAATGGGGTGTTTGTGTGTGTGTTTGTGGTGTGTGTTTGTGTGTGTGTGTGTGTGTGTGTTTCTCTGTGTCTGTGGTTCAGTGATCTTCAACAGGGTTAAGTGTAAAGTAGAAGAATAAAAAATGTCCTCCAAACGTTTGACGTAAAGTATACTATCTCTCTCTCTCTCTCTCTCTCTCTCTCTCTCTCTCTCTCTTCTCTCTCTCTCTCTCTCTCTCTCTCTCTGTGCGCGTTTTTTCAGCTACAGTCCGCCCAGGGTGTGGATGTCCTCTCTCTCTGTGCGCGCGCGCGCGTGTGTGTTTGT
>CM054157.1:51895139-51905139 GCA_028751875.1 Rapana venosa
AAACGATAACATCAAATACAATACCCATTACTTTTAGAAAGAAAAGAAAAAGTAGGGCGCCCCCAAAGGCTTAATTTTTTTTGGACCCAGAAGTCGAGGGTGTATTGACATGGTTGATTTGAGCTTGCCTTGTGATTCACAGGTAATGCATTGTTAAAGTCGAATTCAAAGTCAAACTTTAATTCCCTGTATCCGAACCATGTAAACTTGGTTGATTGAATTAATAACCATAATATTGCTGCACAGGAGTCAAAGATTGAACTAATTACCATAATATTGCTGCACAGGAGTCAAAGATTGAACTAATTACCATAATATTGCTGCACAGGAGTCAGTTTCCCACTACACCTGGGTTGATAAAGAATTCTGCAGTGGTGACAAGGCTGTATGTCCACAACATGTGACACTCCACCACGAAATGAGTCACTCTGCACCTGACCCACTTTTCTGCTAGGAGCCATTTTAGGCAGGTGGGGGTCAGGCTGTCGATTTTGAGATTTTGATGGATTATAAAACTATAGCCATTTTTCAACTTTTTAATGAAATACCGAGTTGTAATTTTGTTTCCTGTTGCTTTTAAACGTGTTTTAAAAAAAAATACCCAAGCCCTCATTCTAACGATCTGTTACAATGCTGAGCTTGTTAATTTCTCATTTTGTCATGTCCTGCAGTGTATCATTTCAATTTGTAATAACTTTTCATAGAAGGATCCGATTTTCAATCTTTTTTGTTGTTGTTTGTATTGAACAGCCTTTTCATTGTAGATTAACATGTCAATAACTAAATTTTGACCTCTGGGGTAATGGGACTCATTACTATGTAATGGAGCATCACAATTGCCCTGTGCCCTTTGAATCAGCTATAGTAAATTGCTCCTTTTTTCAGTCCATGTTTTTACACTACTGCTAGTGTAAATCGTCTGTGTTAAAAATAAATAGCTTTTATTTCATCTCTAATTTCTGTTTAAAAAAACTGAAAAATGGAAGATTGCGCCTTACATCTAGAATAAAAAATGTCCAAACATCACAACAGTGGATTTCTTGATTTTCAAAAAGTTTTAAAAAGTGTACAGTTTCCAATTTGCACCTATTAAGGAAAGTCGCTATTATGTATTTCAAAACGAGGCTGATCTTCTGGTACAGCAGTGCCGTGAGAAAGAGGAGAAGAAAAGTGAAAATAAAATACAATGAAAATGATGATCTTTCATGTCTTTCTGGGGGAAAAGGGGGGCAGGAGAATGGACCAAGCAGGCAGAAAAACAACAACAGACAAGACGGAGGTGGGATTGGAAGAGAAGAAAGGAACCAGGCAGAAACAAGGAGAAGGATAGAAAAGAGGGAATTCATGGCACAGAATTTCCAGAATGTGTGGAAATGCTGGTTACACTGACAGGACCACCCCTTGGGGATGTCGGGGACCTGTCAGTATAAACAACATCCCCACCTTCTGGAAATTCTGTGCTTGAAATTTCCTCTTTTCTATCACTCTCTTCGTTTCTGCTTTGTTCCTTTTCTTCCTGTCACCTCCTTCTTGTCTATGTTCAGCATTCTTGGTCCATTCATGCCTTTTGTTGCCCCAGAAAGACTTAAACGTAACAATTATTTCTTGTGCCGAAGTGGGAAGTGCTGGCCTGACTTGTCAGGCGCTTAACGGCAGCGTGACGCATTTTCGCTCCTATAACAGACAACACTAGTTGCTGTCAGATCAGAGCGTTCCAGGAAGAAGAAGAAGAATGCTGACAGGACCTCTGGAATCCCCACGGGGAGAGAATGATTCTTTGTCTCCTGGTTTTGGATGGATGTGGACATGGTGTGCTTTGTTATGTCATCTTTGTCCACACACAGCAGAGCTAACGAGAAGCAGGTCCACCTACCTAGACAAAGCACAACACGACTCCTTGTCACCCTCAGTAAAGGAGAAAAAGAAAGTACGCGAACAATACGAAGCACAACAGTAATAACAACAACAACAATGAAGAAGAAGAAGAATGGCAACAGCACACAAAAAAGTCTTGTAGATGGCCGTGTGTCGTGTGTGGCTATCACTATTTCTCATTACCGCTGACTTACCATAATTAACAGCCTTTGTTTTGAGGTTATGTTAAAACCCGGTAGGTTGGGGGGGGGGGGGGGGGGAGGGGGGATGGGGTGAGGGGGGGGGGTAAGGAGTCTACAGAAGTGAGGTGGTAGGTGAGTGGGGGATGTTGTACTAGGAGGCGTGAACTGTTGAACTCACCATCTGACCGATATTGGCTTGGTTGGAGACCTCACTAAAAGCATTGTGGAGGGGATTTTCCCCTGGGTTAAAGCATATCTTAGCTGACTTCATAATCCGCTCGTCAAAAAGAGTCGTTCAGACGTGATATAAACACTAGGCAGGTAGTGGTAGTAGTAGTAGGTAGTAGCAGCGCAGGCAGTCAGCAGCAGGTAGGTAGTGAGGGATAGTACGTAGTTAGCTGCAAGCAGCACACAGCGATCTGAGTAGTGTAGTTGAGTACCTAAGCAAGCATTGGTAGTATTTGTACCTAGTAGTAAGTACGTATGATTAAGTAGTATAGTAAGTTATAGTAAGTTACAAGTCGTAGTATAGTAGCAGGAGTATAGGTAGTAGTTAGTAGTAGTATAGTAGTAGTAATAGTATATTATATGTAGTAGTTATAATAAATAAGAATAAGAAGAAGAGAAATAGAAGAAGATAGAAGAATAATATTAATAAAATGGAAATTAAATTGCATAATCATCATTCTTAAAATCCAAATCAAAGTGCTGCATTCAACAATTCTACACATCGACCAACACAAAGTTAAACAGATTCACACACACAAACACACAACACACACACACACACACACACACACACACACACACACACACACACACACACACACACACACACACACACACTATTGAAGTATACACTTTGAAGAGTACTGGGGAGTGTCGGGTTTAGTGAAGGAGGACAGTAATGAGGTGAAACAAGAGGGGGAAATCTTACGTTTGAAATAAGTGTGACTTTGAAACAAGATTTAAAAGTATCATAGGAAGGTTTTTGGCGCAGAGAGAGAGAGAGGGAGGTCATTCCAAATCGATGGACCAGAAGTACAGAAAGATCAACGGGCCAACGATGAATGGTTTGAATCTAGGTATTCTTAAGCACAAGGTATCTGCAGCAGAGCGGAGGGAACGATGAGTGTACAGGTGAACACATTCACAGAGGTAGGAGGGAGCTGCTTTGTGGAGACATTTGTAACAAAGGGTACTGATCTTATAATCTACTCTCTGTGGCACAGGCAGCCAGTGGAGAGACGGTAAGAGAGGAGTGATGCGCTCTCAAATGGCAACATCGTGTTAAGACATTATCCTCAAAATGTCGAATGTGGCTACCAGCAAAAGCCGTCCTTGCACAAAATCTCACCATTATTTTGTAAGCCTCAGAGCTTTAGCCCAAGAATAACAAAAAAGCACTTTTTTTCTTTATCAACCTTCTTCCCATACTACGTTGCCAGTAATTTTTCGTACAGTACGTTGTGGGTCTCCTCAGACCCAGTGTTTTTTTGTTTATCTTTCCCAGAAAGGAAAACCTTGGCCCTACTTTGTGGGACTCCACAGACCCATGCTTTTTTTCTTCTGAAGGAATAATGCTTTGCCGTACTTCATGGGTCTTTAGTGACCCATGGTTAGTTGTTGTTTTTTCTGAGGGAAATAGGCTTTTTCCTACTTTGTGGGTCTTTGTGGGCTTTTTTTTTTTAAAGAAGGAATAGCGCTTTACCACACGTCGTGGGTTTCTAAAGACCCATGCTCTTTTTTCTGTAGGAATAATGCTCTACCGTAGGTTATGGGTCTCTATGGATGGACCCATACTTGTTTTGAAGGAACTACATCTTTCCATAGGTCGTTGCTGTGTGCAACTATTAAAAGACAAAAGGTCCACTTCCAAAACCTGGAATGGAATAGTGATCTTGTGTGTTTGTGTGGTGTGTGTGTGTGTGTGTGTGTGTGTGTGTGTGTTTTTGTGAGTGAGTGAGTGAGTGAGTGTGTGTGTGTGTGTGTGTGTGTGTGTGTGTGTGTGTGTGGTGAGTGGGTGAGTGAGTGAGTGTGTGTGTGTGTGTGTTTGTTTGTGTGTGTGTCTGTGTGTGTGTGTGTGCATGTTTCATAATATAAGTAAATGAATGTGACAAGCTTTCCCTGTGTTAGAGGGTGAGCGAAGAAGGTTCGGGGAAGGGGATGTTAGGACACTGGCACTCCACACTCGAGGAATGATGTGAGGCCACGCAGGGGTGTTATGGTAACACTTTTTATTTTTATCAGCCAAACAACACATACCTGAAACTAACAAGATTCAGGTAACTACTCTATCCATATTTAACTAGGCACATCATTGATGAAAGGCACACACAGCGAAATAGCTATATTGTCGTCTAGCCGAATGTAAGAAAACCAAATTCCTTTCATCACTCATACCAAAACACCAAGTTAATCCTAGGGAACCAATAGAGAGTATACAGTCGTAAATCGGACAACCGAAGATTACAAAATAACTAGGGAAAAACCTTTTCCCCAATACCTCAACTGACATTATGATAATGTCAACAGAACTTAGTCTATACTAAGATCTTTCACAACATTGGCCCCCCATCATACCCCCTGGATATTGTAGCACAAGAGAGAGAGAGAGAGAGAGAGAAGAGAGAGAGAGAGAGAGAGAGAGAGAGGAGAGAGAGAGAGGGGAGAGAGAGAGAGAGAGAGAATCTAGTGTCAAAACAACCACATACAAAGTAACCGCTTTTGACACCAATTCAAATTCAAATTCAAAAAAATTTATTATCTCAAAGACAGAGAAATTCCGGCGGGTTACTCGCCATACATAAAAACAATAAAAAATTTAAACATAATATTAAAACACACCACTGTCCAACATCACACGCACCCATCATTGAGATAAAAAAGCATCCACAAATCAGCAATATCTCAGCCAGCCACAAACCCCCCCCAACAAAAATCACTTACTCATGTGCGCACAAGTAAACCCGTAAAGTCCGCACATACACAGTCACTTGCGCACGAGCACGCACGCTCGCACATTGTAAACATTCGTACCCATGCTCACGCATTTTAATAATATAAGTCAAATTGTTATAACATGTTGTATAAGACAAATATTAATTAAACTAATACTATGTTCTTTTAAGATATTGAACAGTCTAAAATAATAACACGCGCACGTATTTAAAGAAAAAGAAAATCATTTGTATAACATGTATGATAAGACAAATATCAGTAAAGTTAATACTCTATTCTATTAGAAACTGAACACAGTTTACTCTAATAAAAGGTAGCCTTTAGTCTCTCTCTCTCTCTCCCTCCCCCCTCTCTCTCTCTCTCTCTCTCCCTCTCTCTCTCTCTCTGTCGTGGGCTTTAGTTCAATTCAGATTTATTGTCATACATTTATTAATTAGCAGAATTGAGGTTGGAATAAAACTATTTTTAAATCGCAGGGTTCTAGTCTTGGGTACTCTGTAGCGCTTTTGAGAAGGCAGGAGTTCAAAATATTTTGCAAGCACATGTGTGTCATCACTCACAATCTGTCTAGCTCTGTCTCTCACACGGCATTCATACAAGTCATTCAGTTTCATTTGCTCACAGCCCACAATTTTGCCACATCTGGTTACAATCTTGTTTACTATGTTTTTGTTTTTAACAGTCAGGCCCCCATACCAACAAACCAAGGAAAATGAAAGGACAGACTCAATAAAGCATTGGTAGAAATTTTGTAAAACTTTTACATTTACTTTAGACTCCTGAGTTTTTGAAGGAAAAAGATGCGTGAGTGGCATTTCCTATTTACAAGATCTGTATTAGCATCAAAATTTAGTTTATCATCAATAATAGTACCTAGATATTTGTATTGGTGTACACGCTCTACCTTTACACCATCAATGTAAAGATTTGGTATGGGCTGGGGGTCCCTGCGAAAATCAATCAACATTTCCTTAGTCTTTTCAACATTAAGGTCAAGACAGTTCTGTTTGCACCAGGAGGAGAACTCCTCAACTTGTTTAAAATACATGGCATGGGAATTAGACAGATCTTCCAGAGCAGAGTCATCAGAATATTTGATTAACGGTATAAGATCAGAGCCAGTGCAGTCATTTGTGTAAAGGGTGAAAAGGATGGGGGACAGAACAGTGCCTTGGGGAGAACCAGTGGAAGTTGATCTTTGAGTGGATATGGCCTTTTGAAATCGAACAAACTGTGTCCGGTGTGTCAAAAAGCTCATTATCCATAGAATTAGCCGAGGACAGACATCTATTGAGAGCAGTTTGAGAGCTAATAGATGGGGCTGAATGGTATTAAAGGCAGAAGAGAAGTCAATGAAAAGTATACGAACAAATGACTAACCATACACAAAGTCACACCTACATGTTGAAGTGCCTACTTTCACTGGGCAATTTCTATAAGGGCCTAGCTAGGCCTAGTCCTGTACTGCATTCAAGTCTAACCTTTCAAGTCTTCAAGTTCAACTCTTTGAGCAGTCAACTCTTTATCTCAATTCAACTTTGCTATATGGTATTCTATCCCAATAGCTCTGTTACCAAATCCACATTATTTGATCAGTGCAATTTACAAACTTCATCTCAACATAATACCCACATCAAATGATTATTACTTACTCATAAAATTCCACTTCTCACATGAACATCCAATTATGGAATAAATGCCAAGATCACACAATTAATTAATAAAAGTCTCATGACGTAAGCCAACATTCATGTGTAAAGCAACTACACACACTTTCACTGGACCAGATCAACAAAGCAATCAATCATTATTACATTCAGTTAATACACACAGCCTGAAATGCACTCCTTGACTTACTCTCAGCTTAGTCACAAAACACTATATGACATCAGCAACCGTAGGGTCAATAAATCTCTTTAACCAGCAACCAACTGCTACATCAATAAAAGAAGAGAATTCTCACTTACAGCTCAAGCAGGAGAAGAACTGCTGTTTTCCTTCTAAGTCATTCTGTCAGGTTTTACCACACCACAACTTAACTCAAGAAGAAAGATGCCCCAGACAGCCAGCAAGAGAATGACTTAAAATGCCATGTACACCCTGTTATGTTGGTTCAGTTGCAGGACTACTAATTCCAACTGACCAATGAATACATTTGGAAACTAAGATGAACAAATCCTAACCACACATCAAATCAGCTGACAAACAAATTTAAATCAACCAATGTAGTCTCTGCATTACAAATCTGCTGGTTCAATAGAGGAGAGGGGGGGGGGGGGGGGGTAATAGAGAGGGGGAAGGGGGGATGCTATTCAACAAGAAAGAGGCCCCACCACAAGCCTGTTGAATAAGACTAGCTGTAGCAAGCTCTGAAGTGTTTACCACATCACTGTTCTACTGGACACTCTAGACTGCCACAAGGACTCAGGCCATGAATAGAGAGGACTCCAATGTAGCTTGACAAAGGCTGAGCCAGCCATCAGCTTCTAATAGGAGGATAGGCCTACATTGAGAACACTTAGCTGCAACCATGGCAAGGAGTTGCTCACAGAGACATGTTGGACACTTAAGGTGAGAGAAGGTGCCACAGTACATATGCCTCACTTGTTTACTAGGCCTCCCAGTCCACTGAGACACTTATGGCACCTAAGCAAAGACAGTGATAGTTCACACATGGATTGGTTGCCAATGCTCCAAACTCACTCATGGAGACATGCTGGACACCTAAGCTAAGTAAAGGGCTGCCAACCCAAACCCCAATGGGCCTCCCTAGCTAAAGTCTCAAGTGGATTAAAGAATTCTCAGCCCACAACCATGGGCATCCAAACAGACTGAGAAGTTGTTTGTTTGGACACAACACTGTAAGACTGTTAGGTTGTCAAAGAAACCTAACTCTGTCTTTTGGAATTGCTGAACTAAGCAAATGATGAAGTCTAGCCAAGTTGAACAGTTCTTTTTAGAAGAGGGGGGGGGGGGGGGGGGGGGGGAGAGGGTAAGGAAAGGGGGGTTGTAGTTCAAACGTTATAGTGCCCAAAGTGCACACTATAACACCTGCAAGTGATGCGAATTGTTCCTCTAGTTCAATACGCTTTGTCTGCAACTGTATTAACTAGTTCCCCTATCAGAGTGGCTTTTTCCCCTACAGAATTTTGCCAGGCACAACTCCCTTGTTGCCGTGGGTTCTTTTACGTGCAGTTAATAATTTTGTGTAACATAGGGGACCTCGGTTTATCGTCTCATCCAAAGCATCCAGACTACCACGCATGGTCTAATGGATGGGGGGAGAAGTTTCTGGCCCAAACTAGGGAATTTTTATTTATTCATTTATCTTATTCTTTTATATCGTGGATAATGGAATAAGCACTCATGTGCTTTTTTTTTTTTTTACATCCAGTCTTTGTGTGTATGTGGTTAAGTAAATTTTGTCATCTGTTCCCACCAGCACATAATGACCTACTCTTACGAAAAGCGGAACAGGATTTAACGTGTGTGCAAGATGTTCTGCGTGCGTTGGCACACGGGACCTCGGTTTATAGTCTCATCCGAAGGACTTTTGGGGGAGAGGAATTTTGGAATCGAACCACCACCACCATGACCACACACTGGGAACCCGGACCTTTCGCTTTCAAGGCAGGTGCGTTACCTGGATAACACGACCACCAAGCTTCTCACACAGCTGACTCATTTCACCTTTGCAATGGTGCCTTTTTTGTTTGTTTTGTTTGTTTAATGTCCATTCACTACTTGGTGATAAGGACACACCCGCATTCAAACCAACTTCTCTCTCTCTCTCTCTCTCTCTCTCTCTCTCTCTCTCTCTCTCTCTCTCTCTCTCTCTCTCTCTCTCTCTCTCTCTCTCGTATGTATATTTATATTCTCACAACTGTCTACAGTAGAGGTCTTACTGGGGAAGAATATATAATCTCAGCAACTGATGTTATGAACTGCTGAGAGTCATATAAAACTTCTTGAACAGTGGAATATTTTTTATGAATATCTATTCCTCTCTTTTTGAGCAGGTCAGTTAGGATTGGGCACTCAAACAATAAATGGTGGATTGAAAGAGATTGAGAACAGCAACATGTCACATTTTTAGAATATTTAGTGTTCCATGCATTTAGCCTCATTTTATATATTAAAATTTCTACTTTCCGCGAGCAAGAGATGTTTTCTAAGTGTGTTTTCTTCATTTTGGAATGCATACAATTCATCAATTTAGCATTAATTTCATGCGAGGGCAATGCGAGATTGGAATCAAACATTTCAATGTTGCAATCAGAGGCACCTTGTTTTGCTAAAGAATCAACCAATGGTGCCTTTTCTCCTTCAGTGCAGTGTTTATCATAGAGAGTAGCACACTGCCGACACCTGAAACAGACTGCTCCAAGTTCAATGTTTAAGGGACGTGATAGCCTGGTGGTTAGAGTGGTGTATTCGTGATCTGCTGACCCGGGTTCGAATCTCGTTCAAGAGGATTTTTTTTCCTCTGGAGTTAACACCAGTGCTGACTCCACTCTCCCCAAAAGTTCTTCGGATGAAACTGTAAACCGAGACCCCGTGTGCGAACGCACGCAGAACATCTTGCGCACACGTTGAAACCCGTTCCGCTGTTTCGGAAGAGTAGGCCATTGTGTGGCTGTGGGAACCGATGACAAAATTTAGAAAAATGCATACACGCAGGGACAGTATGTAAAAAAAAAGCACATGGTGCTTATTCCATTATCCTCGATATAAAAGAATAAATAAATAAATAGATAAATCCTCGAAACAACAAAAATAAAAGAATAAATAAACAAACCTAAATAACTAAAAAAGCTGGATGAATGGGAGGAGAGGCGGCACCAGCTGCGGGGTTGGTCAGTACAGGGCAGTATGCTCTGTCTCTCTGTCGCTGTCAGGCACACTCCGGTAGGTCCGTGGTCTGGAGGTAACGCCTCGAGCTACAAAGCGAAAAGAAAAGTCCGGGTAGAAAGTGTAAGGTG
>CM054157.1:51910139-51912802 GCA_028751875.1 Rapana venosa
TGGACTGGTTTTGATACGCTTTGTTTTAATGGGTGCATGCACATTGTAGACATTGAGAAAACTATGGTACCATATCTCAAACGCTTTATCAGGATTAGTAAACTGATAGACTAATGATAAGGAAGAGTTGATTAAATCTGCTAGAAGTGCATTTTTATCGAAGTGAGATAAGCATCTGTATTTAATGACTTTGTGACCATTTTAAAAAAATCTGGATACCCTTTTTTGACCATGTTAAACACACTGGAAGCTGGTCACTGCATCCAAAGGCTGGGCAACATACTTCTGTGATATTACTTGGTGAAGTTGTATAAATATGATCTATCAGTGTTTGGGATGTGTAAGTGATTCTAGTAGGTTTATCAATTAACTGCGTAAGGTAAAAAGAATCGTAAGTTTGTATCCAGTTTTGGTTTGCTTTTAACAAATCTATATTAAAGTCACCTAATCGAACAATTTCATCAGAGAGGAGTGAAGCTTCCTCCATCATTGACTTGAACCTGTCATACCAATCAACAAGTTCTGTTGGATGTCTATAAATAAAACCCACTAGAAACGGTTTGGCTTTTTTCAAGGATATCTCAATCCAAATTGATTCTAAATTATAGTTTGCGAGTGATTCAACTCGTTTGTAGCGGATATTTTCATGTAAATAAATTAGCAGTCCCGTTTCCTTTCGTTGGAGTGGATCTTTTCGAATTATTTGGTAGCTGGAAATCATAAGTTCATTATCAGGTATGTGTTCGGTTAATCGGGATTCCATAAATCCGAATAAATTAAAGTTTTTAATGAGAATTTAGTAGAATGTGAGCAACATCAGACATTTTGTTGATAAAATGATTGATATTTAGAAAACCTATTCTAAGGCCATCTGTTGAAGGCCAAGTGTCACGAGTCCCTGGCATATCAATGATTGTATCGATAATTCACTACACAGCATACACAAATCACAGTTTACTTAAGTATGGGCACAAACCCTAGCCGCAAACTGAATGAGGTAAGGGCTAAGGCAAGAAATTTAGAGTTGAAGAATGATTCAATAAGGTTGAGCAAGAATGTAAACAAATGTGATAAGATAAAGCTTAACTGGAATTGTGAGGGAGGGAGAGAGAGAGAGAGAGAGAGGGGGGGGGGGAGGGAAGGAGGGAGAGAAAGAGAGAGAGGGGTGGAAGAGAGGGGAAAGAGAGGGGAGAGGAAGAGAGGGAGGGAGAGAAAGAGAGGAGGGGGGGGAGAGAGGGAGGGAAGGAGGGAGAGAGAGGGGGGGAGAGAGAGGAGGGGGGAGAGAGGGGGAAGAGAGGGAGTGAGTGAGTGAGTGAGAGATTCGGATTCGGATGTTTATTCATTAGGCCATAGCCCATAATGAAGGGGAAAGTGAACAAAAAAACCAAATCATCAGAAACATTAAAAACAAACATACAATCAACAATATGAGAGTCATAACAATGAACTATGATGGTGCAATTTCTCTCAGCTTGAGGGCTTTGTGAAGGAAATGAGATAGGTTCCAAATATCTGAGAGAGAGAGAGAGAGAGAGAGAGAGAACTCGAACTCGAACTCGAACTCGAATATTTTAATGAGGGTAATTGGATAAGCCAGAGGCTTCTTTACACCAGGCCCTCATGGGGGAAAAAGTGAAACAAACATAAATAAACCAATTGATCAACAAACAAGATAATGTCAAAAACCAACGAAATGAATCATTCAAATTGCCATTCAATTATTGACTGAAGTCATGAAATCAATGAAAGATCACAGAAGTAAACCAATCGAATAAATAAACAAAACCAGTTAAACACTGACAAACTCCCATCCTTGACACCCGCTTCCCCTAAACAGATAACCCTCCCCCAAAAATCAACACACACACACTCACACACACGCACGCACGCGCGCACCCACGCACAAACAACACACACACAGACACACACTACGCGTACATATGCACGGAAACGCAACTACACGTGCGAGCTTGCACAAATCACACAAATCGTCCAGAATACAAATCCATACACATGTACATTTCCTCACATATCATAACAGCCTTATGTCGTAATCATCAAAATACCATAGCCACACATTACACCGTCAAAACCAAACAATGAAAATTATTTGGAAGAAAAAAACAACAACAACAACAACAACCCACCACCACAGAGCATCAAAACACACCGCACACGCACACGCACACACACACACACACACACACACACACACACACACACACACACACATACTCACACACATTTGCGCGCGCTTGCACGCATACACACTCACACACACAGAGTTCAACAAGCACGCTCACCCAATGCATATTACAGAAAATTAAACAAGTGTGTGTGGTACGCTTTTTTGAAAGATGATATGTACTTTTCTCTTTTATAAGGTTGGGATTTCGTTCCATAACTTGCTACCAGAATAAACAAGGGATGACATAAACAGATCGGTTCTTGGATGAGGAGTAACAACACTGCTTTTGTTACGAACAGTTTTAATAGGGAACCGCTGACAAAGATAATGAGGGGCTAGTTTATTCATAATCTTATACATAAATACACCTTTATTAAAGAGACAATGTAAACTAAAAGGAAGAATGTTCAACTCTTTGTAGCTACTAGTTTCTAAGGAAGTAGTTCTAAGCAGAATTAACTTTAGAGAACGTTTA
>CM054157.1:51913302-51923302 GCA_028751875.1 Rapana venosa
GGGGAATGGTAGGTTGGGGTTGGGGGTAACCCCAGCTACAAAGCGAAAAGAAAAGTCCGGGGTAGAAATGTAAGGGGGGGTTCGATCCTCTTTTGGGCCAAAACTTTCCCCCCTCCTTTAATCTATGGGGGGTCTAGTGCATCTTTCTGAAAACTAAACCGACCCGTGTGATATTTCGACCACACTGCAGGGGCCCCATTTTCCCTGCTATCCATTCAATTCCCCCCAGCCCAGCGGGTGCTGTTATTACAGCGGGAACTGACCCACACTAAAAGGTAAAGTAAAGATCCCATACCAAAAGGTCGTGGGGGAGCGGGGCCAAAAACCTCACTTTTCAGGAAAACATTTTTGAGGCGCGCCCATCTCCTCCCCTCGCTGTTTACCTTCCCTGACCCTAAAGAGGACGGGTACCCTTTACGCTGGGTAACGGGAGAACTGTACTAAACCAGGCCCAAAGGGTCCCCACCAACTGGAACCACCCGATGCTGCTTAACTTGGCTGGGAAAGCGAGTGCTCCGACCACGACTACCCGCTCCCACACTGGGAATGAAAAAAGGGAAGGGGCATTCAAAATTTTAGCACTTTGACCGAGTGATGTTATTTGCACCTTGGGGCCGAAAAAGAACAACGCAACAAAGAATTTCCCCTGGTCAAATTCTGTGGGAAAAAAAAAAGCCACTCTGATGGGGGAAACAACTACGGCAAGACGAAAAGAAAAAAAAAAAAAAACAAAACATGGGTGGCGCGCTCTTGTGCGACGCGCTCCCCCCCTGAAAAAGACCCGGAATTTCACGGGGAAAAATCTCCCGTATTTGAAGGGGTTAAAAAGTCACATTCCGGTTCATCCACCCCCACACACACTGCAAAAAATCCCCCCCCCCCCCCCCAAACCCCCCCCACCCACCCACTTACCCCCTCCCTCGAAAAAAAAAACCAAATGGAATCGGGAAAATCCTACCCACATTGGCTTGGCAATTACGTGATTTCAATCCCGGGACAACTTTTTTTTGCTTTTTAAATTTGGGGTGGGGGGATAGGGGGGGGTAGGGTCCTAAAGATCTGAAAACACAAAAAACAGCCCCATTCGCCTAAATTTTAAATCCGGTATTCAGCAGCACAACTGGTGACGCCGAATCCTGGGACAAGACCGTACAGGGGAACGGGACAGAACCCTGTATTTTTCAACAAAACTAAGCACTGTGGTACACACAGCCTTCACGCTTGCACCATCACCTCACCCCACCCCTCCCCTCCCCCATACCTCCACCACCCCTCGCCGAGAGAAGAGAGGAGGAAGAGAGAGAAGAGAGAGAGAGAGAGAGAAGAGAAGAGAGAAGATTTGTATTTTTTTAACAATTTTTTTTATCGAGGAAAATGGAGAGAAAAAGAGAGAAGAGGAGGGAGAGAGAAGAAATACAATTTATTTAAGTATGAGAAAAGGGGAAGAGACAGATAGAGGAAAAAGAGAGAAAGAGAGAGAGGAAAGAGCTGGGAGAAAACTTTATTTAAAATGAGATGAGAGAGAAAAGAGAAAAAGGACAGAGAGAAAGAGGGGAAGAGAGAGAGAGAAGAGAAGAGAAGAGAAAAGAGAGAGAGAGAAGAGAGAGAAGGAACTGCATTGAAAATTTAAGGGGTTTTTTAAAGGGTTTTGTATAAGCAAAAAAATTTTTTTTTTTTACAACCACCCTCTTTGCAAAAAGAAACAAGAAAGAGAGAGAGAAAAAAAGAGGAAAGAAGAGAAAGAGAAGGGGAGAGAGAGAGTGTGTGGTTTTTGTGTTTTTATTTTTATTGTGTGGTTGCTGCTAAAAAAATCAAATTTTTGGCGCGGCGCGCGCCTTGTGTATGAGGGTAGAAGACAATTTCTACATTTCCACCAAATCAAAAAAAAAATTCGTTCCCCCCCCCCCCCCCCCCCCCCTAACACAAAACACTTTTCCCCTTTCCCCCTCCCCCCCCCCTTCCACCCCCCTCTACTCCCCCCCCCCCCCCCCCCCCACCCCCCCACCCCACCCCCTCCCAACCTTTTAAAAGCTGCAAGTTAAAACCAGAAAAAAAAAAGGGAGAAAACTATTGAAATTGGTAACATAGCAGGCTAGGTACAACCCCCCCCCCCCCCCCAACCTCCCCCCCCATTCCCACCACCATCCCTCCTACCACCCCTACTAGCCACTGTTTTTCGAATACCCCCGAATGTGAAATTGTGGGGGCTTTTGGAAAAGAAAAGGTCGGGGCCCCTTAACCATTGGTCGTAGGGGACCCGGCCCCCCAGAGCCCCAAACGTCTCTGGGGCCAGCGTTTTTGGGGGCGGCCCCATCTCCTCCCCTCCTGTTTTAAACCTTCCCACCGTAAAGAGGGCATTAACCCATTTACAAGCGGGGTAAACGGGGGACGGGACGAAGCTAAGGCCGAAAACGGGCACCCACCAAGAGGAAACTCCCCTATGCTGTTTAAAACCTTTTGGCGGGGGGGAAAGCGAGTGCGGGAAAAGGGGGGTTAAACGCGCTGCACTTTGTGTGGTGTGTGTTGTGGGGTGTGTGTGTTCTCTTTTTCGGGGTAGGACTTCATTTACACTTAAAAGGGCCCGAGACAAATGGGGTTTTTGTCTTTTTAATCATTCATGGGGTTTCTTTTTTGTTTGTTTTTGTGTGGTGTGGGCTTTCTTTTTTAACTTTTTTTCAGAGGATTCAAAAAAGGAAAAAACAGCTGTAAGTAAAAATCATTTAGTTATCTTTATTTTGTGTGGTTAAAAATTGGGGTATTTTGTTTTTTTTCATTTTTTTTTTCTTAAAAAAGGATTCAGACCCAAAAAAATTTAAGTTGTAGGTTTTTTTTGGTTTTCAATTTAGTTTTTAATTTTTTTTTTTTTTTACGCTGAAAGTTTTCTTTCTGTTTTTGTTGGTTTTTTTTTCCCCCTTGCAAAAAAGGGATAGGGGGTTTTGAAAACTAAAAAATTTATAAGTATTTATGTATGTATTAAGAGTATGTATGTATTAGGGATTTTTTGTATATATATTAGGGATTTTTTGAGTGGTTTTGGTAGGTTTGGGGATGTGTTAAATTTTTTTCTGTCCTCTTCTAGATTTCATTTTTTTATGTTTTTTTTCATTTATTTATTCTTTATTTATCCCATTTTCATTTACCTTTTTATTTATTTTTGGAAAAAAAGCTTTTTTAAAAAAAAAATAAAAATACAAAAACAAAATAAAGAATATCGAAAAAAAAACCGACTTAAACACCCAAAGGGTTTGAATAAATTTAGCTACTAATTAAATGAATAATAAAAGAAAATGATATAAGAAAAACGAATAGAGACCCTTTAACATAAAAGGTATATTGAATATGAATGCATGCACTAAGGTTAATAGAAAAAAAAATTTGGGGTTTGGATAAAAATAATAAATAATAAATAAAAAAATGAATGAAGGGAATGAAAATTTAATGGAGGATGGAGGGATAAAATCATGAAACAAAAAAAACAACGGGGGAACAAATGTTTGAAAGAACGGAATGAATGAATAATAAAAAAAAATAATAAACGAATGAATGAATAAGGGGTGAAAACATAAAAATACTTTAATGATTAAAGAATGAAAAAAACATACAAAAAAAATTAAGAATACTGAAAAATAAAAATAATAAAGGGAATTTTTTAAATTAAAACACAAATCGCCAGAAAAAAAAACAAATAGCAAATGAT
The DNA here is from genome assembly GCA_028751875.1 of Rapana venosa. Taxonomy (NCBI): domain Eukaryota; kingdom Metazoa; phylum Mollusca; class Gastropoda; order Neogastropoda; family Muricidae; genus Rapana; species Rapana venosa. Next base: position 51,917,000 of record CM054157.1, read on the forward strand.
AAAAAAATTTTGTCCAAATGACTCAATCCCCACAAGGTGCTTCCCAAGCCCTGATCTGATCCCCGGGGTTCGACCCCTTCAAGGGATAGTTTCCTCTGAGTTAACTCAGTGCAGACCCCCACCTCCCCAAAAGTCCTCCGGGATGAAACAAATAAACCGAACCCCCTTTGTGCAACGCACCAAACATCTTGCGCCCCCACGTTAAAACCCGTTCCGTTTTTCCCGGAGGATGGGGGCCTTTGTGTGCTGGGGGGGAACGTTTGACAAAAGGGAAACAAAATTGAAATACCCCGGGGACTAAGGGAAAAAAAAAGCACAAGAGGCTTATTCCATTATCCCGAAATAAAAAATAAAGAAAAAAAAAAACAAAACCTAAACTGTCCTGTAACAGAAACAAAGGGGGGGGAAGGGAAAAGGGGGGGGGAGGAGAAAAGAGAGAGAAAAAAGGGGGGGGGGGGGGGGGTGATGAGGGGGTGGGGGGGAGTGTTTGGGGGGGAAACTTTCCTATAAAAAAACCCTTTGGGACACCCAAAAAGTGGACCAATTTGTTACAAGTGTTAGGGGGAAAACAAACAATTTTTGGAGACAAACCAGAGGGTACCCCTTAAGGTTTTGGCGAGCGAAAGGGCCTTTATTGTGTCAAAAAAAACAGGGCATAAAGCCTCTCCTTTCTCCCTGCATGGCGTCTACCCCTGATTACCCGGGTTTAAAAATTTAATAATAAAAATTTGATAATAAATAAAATAAAAATTAAAAATGATAATAAAAAAAAATAAAATAATGATAGAAATAATTTAAAAAAAATAAAAAAATAAAGGGAATTTTATATGCGCTGAACCCTTGAAAAAAAACAAAAATCAAATCAAAAGCACTTGTTGCACTCAAATCATAGTTGTATCATTCAAATCTCCCCATGTGTTTAAAGAAAAGGGGAAATTTCTTTTTATGTATACAGAAAAAAACGGGTCCTAAAAAATTTCCCGGGGGAGGGCCTTTCATTTTTCAAACCAATACTTCAAATTTTTCCCTTTTATCTAAAACAATCTTTTTTTCTCTAAGAAAAAAAACAACATGATTTTAACAGTTTTACCTAAAAGACCATATTTTTTGGGTTTTAAAAAAAAATTTTTGGGAGTAATGAATTTTAAATTTTACTTTTTTTTTAGTCAAATGCTTTTTGCTTTCCAAACAGATCTATTGTCTTTTTAAGTTTAAACACGGTTGAAATATTTTTCTTACAACGTTTCAATCTTTTTAAACAAAATTTTCTTTTTTTTTTTGGTATTCTTCCCAAAAGCCTGACACTGATACGGTTTCTCCATTTTATGGCATTTTTCCAACTCTTGGGTTTATCCCCTGGAAATTTTTGGACTGGGTTTTGAAACGCTTGTTTTTAATGGGCATACGTGAAATTGTAGACTTTGAAAAAACTATGGTACCAATATCTCAAACCTTCATCGATTAGTAAACTGATAACTAATGATAAAGAAAATTGAGTAAATTTTAAAGAAAATAAAATTTTTTTCGACTGAGATAAGCATCTTATTAATGACTTTGTGACCATTTTAAAAAATCGGGGTACCTTTTTTGAAACCCGGGTTAAAAATGGAAGATGGCCACTGCATCCAAAGGGATACCACTGTGATATTACTTGGAGAATTTTATTAAAAATGATCTATCCCGGTTTGGGGTTTTTTAAATGATTCCAATAGGGTTTAAAACAATTAACTGGGGTAAGGGAAAAAGAATCGGGAAGTTTTGTATCCAGTTTTTTTTTTCTTTTTAACAAATCTAATTCCCTCACCTAATAAACAATTCATCAGAGAGGGGGAAGCTTTTCCCCCATCATTTAAATTGAAACCCCCCTTTAAACCCAATTTAACAAGTTCTGTTTTGGTTTTCATAATTTAAAAAACCCCTAAAAAACGGGTTTTGGGTTTTTTTTTAAGGATATCTCAATTCCAAAGATTCTAAATTAAGTTTTCGATGGGTTCCCCTCGTTTAGCGGGTATTTTCCCTGTAAAAATTAAAATCCCCCCTTTTTTCCCTTTTGTGGGGTGGGCTTTTTTGAATTATTTTTGGGAGCCGGAAATAAGTTAATATCGGGATGTGGTTTTGGGTTAAATCGAATTCCATAAATCCGAATAAATTAAAGTTTTTAATGAAAATTTAGTAAAATTTGAGCAACATCAGACATTTTTTTTGATAAAATGATTTATATTTAGAAAACCTAAATTTTAAGCCCACGTTGAACCAAGGGCCCCGATCCCTGGGGACATCAAATGAAATTAAACGATAATTTTACTACACAGCATACACAAACCCCAGCTTACTAAGTATGGGGGACAAACCCCACCACAAACCCGAATAGGGAAGGGGAAGGGAAGAAATTTAGGTTGAAGAAGATTCAATAATTTTAGCAAAAATTAAAACAAATGGATAAAATAAAACTTAAAAGAAATTTTGAGGAGGGAGAGAGAGGGGAGAGAGAGGTAGGAGGGGGAAAAGGGAGATGGGGGGGAAAAAAGGGAAAGAAAGGGGGGAGAGAAAAAGAAGGGGAAAAAAGGGGAAAAAGGGAGGGAAGGAAAAGGGGAAAAAGAAAGGGGGGGGAAAAGGGGAAAAAAAAAAGGGGAATGAAAAGAGGGAGAAGAAAGAGAAGAGGGGGGGAAAGGGGGGGAAAGAGGGGGGGAAGGGGGGAAGAAGAGGGGGAGAGAGGGGAAGAGAGGGAAAAAAGAGGGGAGAGGAAGAGAGGGGGGGGGAAAGAAAAGAGGGGGGGAAGAGGGGGAAGGAAAAGAGGGAAAGGGGAAAAAAGAAGGGGGGGGGGAAGAGAGGGGGGGGAAGAAAGGGAGGGAGAAAAGAGAGAGGGGGGAAGAAGGGGAAGGGAAAAAGGGGGGGAGAAAAGAGAGAAGGGGGGGAAAAAAGGGGGAAAGGGAAAGAGGGAGGGGGAGAAAGAGAGAGGGGGGGGAAGAGAGGGGGGAGGAAAAGGAGGAGGGGGAGAAAGAAAAGAGGGGGGGAAAAAGAGGGGGAAAAGGGGGGGGAAAAAAGAAGAGAGGGGGGGGAAAAGAGGGGAGAGGGAAAGGGGGAGAAAAGAGAAAAAGAGGGGGAAGAGAGGGGGGGAAAGGGGGGGAGAAAAGAAAAGAGGGGGAAAAGAGGGGGGAAAGGGAAAAGAGGGGGAGGAAAAAAAAGGGAAAAGAGGGGGAAAGAGGGGGGGGAAAGGGGGAAAGGAAAAAGGGGAGGAGGGGGGGAGGAGGGGGGAAGAAGGGGGGAGAGTGAGTGAAGAAATTCCCGGTTTTGGATGTTTTTTCAATTAAACCCCAAACCCATAATGAAGGGGAAAATAACAAAAAAACCAAAACCTCAAAAAAATTTAAAAAAAACATACAATCAAAAATAAGAGAGTCAAAACAATGAACTATGATGGGGCAATTTTCCCCTCACTTTAGGGCTTTGTGAAGGAAAAAGGAAAAAGGTTTCCCAAAAACTGAGAGAGAGAGGAAGGGGGAGAGAGAGAGAAAAGAGAGAGAGAGAGAGAAAAGAGAGAGAGAAGGGGGGGGAAGAAGGAGAGAGGGGTGGATGCAGTTGGGCCTTGTGTATTTTTCTCTCCCCCCCCCCCCCCCCCCCCCCCCCCCCCTTTCTGACACTGACGCCCCTTTCAAAATTTTTTTCCCGTAAGGGGGCGAAAAAACGGGCTGATCATGCTTCCCTATAAACCCCCCCCCCCCAAACCCCTCCCCCCCCCCCCCCCCCCAACCCACCTCCCTTCCCCCGTCCCTTCCCCCCTTTTCCCCCCCCCCGAAAACCCGGGGTTTTTTCACTGGGCTGTCGTATTTAATCACTGTAGTATGTATTATGGAAAGTATGAAATTTACTTTTCCTTCCGAGGGATTCCGTCCCGTCTGTGGTAATTTCTCGTAAAAGTTGTAGTTTCCCGTCTGTCTGTATGTATGTATGTCTTTTTCTGTCTGTAAAGTAAAAGTATTCCCTGGGCTTTCTTAAAAAAAAGTCACTGTCTTTTGTAAAGTATGGCAATGTCTGTCTGTATTTATTTACTGCCCGTGCTGGGATTTCCTCGTCCCCGTCTTTTTCCCTTTTGTTTTTCTCCTTAATAAAGTCTCGTCCCGTCTGTAAGAGGGCTCGTATGTATGTCTCTGTAAAAGATACATGTCTCCGTCCCCTCTATTTTTATCTCTGCCTCTTGCCCCCTCGTCCTTTTCCTTTCTTTTCATCGTGGGGCTCTCTCTGGCATGTCCCGTCTGTGTCTGTCTCTCTGTGGTTTTTTGTCTGTTTTCCCTTCTGTCTCCCGGCTGTCCCATGTCCCCTCCCTTCTGTCCCTTTTTTTTTCTCTTCTCTCTCTGTGTCTCTGGCCGCTTGTCTCTCTCCTTCCTGTCCTGTTTTGTCTGTTTTCCCTTTTTTGTTCTTTCCCCCCCCCTTTTGATAGGGCCTGGGGAAAAAAAGCCCCCGGCTTATCCCCTAATTTTACCCTCATTTTAAAAAATTTAAGTTCAGTTTATTTCTCTCTCTCCTCTCTCTCTCTCTCTCCTCTCCTGTCTCTCTCTCCTCTCTCTCCTCTCCCCATCTCTCTCGCTCTTCTCTCTCCCCCTCTCGCCTCTCTCTCTATCTCCCCTCTTTTTTTTTATGTGCCCCTGCCTTAAATAGACTTAGACAAACTTTTTTCCCCCGTGGAAAAAAAATCAACAACCATGTATTTCAAGCAAGTTTGCTATCAAACTACAAGGGTTTCTGATTTTTTGGAATTTTTATCTTTTTTTTGCAAAAACATTTAACTTTTGAGATACTGCCAACGTCCTAGAAAGAAATTTCTTTTTTCCCAACCCTGTTTTTTAACTATGACTGATGCATTGTTTTTTTTTTATGTTTTTTTCAAACCCAGTGTTATTGAAATTCTTTTTTTTCACCAACCCCTTTATGAAAGGGGGTGGCCTAAAAAATAAATAAAAATCCTCCCCCTCTCTCTCTCCTCCTTTTCTCTCCTTTTTTCTCTCCCTTCCCTCTCCCCCTCCCCCTCCTTTTCCCCCCTTCCCCTCCCCCATCCCCTTTCCCCTCTACACTCTCTCCCCTCTCCCCCCCTCCCCCCTTCCCCCCCCCTTTCTCTTCCTTTTCCTGTCCTAACTCTTTTTTTTATTTTCAAATTTTTTATTTTATTCTTTAATATCGAGGATAATGGAATAAGCACTTATGTGCTTTTTTACATCCAGTCCCCGTGTGTATGCGGTTTTGTAAATTCTGTCATCTGTTCCCAGCGGCACACAATGGCCTACTCTTACGAAAAGCGGAACAGGATTTAACGTGTGCGCAAGATGTCCTGTCTGTCTGTCTGTCTATCTTTGTCTCTATCTCTGTCTATCTCTGTCTGTCTGTCTCTCTCATTTTTATGATTATCATAAGTTGTTTGTTTATTTCGTATTTTTAGATCTCTGTGTGTGATTTTTGTGTTATGTTATTATTGTCTTTTCTGTTCTTGTTTCATTTTTGTTTGTTTGTTATTGTTGTTTTGTTCCTGTTTTTGGGTGGCCCGGGGGGGTTATTTGAAGGTCGGGGTGGGGGGGGTGGGGTGGGGGGGGGGTTATCGTGGTTTTTTTTGTTTTTGTTTTGTTTTGTTTAAATTATTTTTTTTATTACTGTTGTTTTTTTTATTCATCCCCTTTTTTTTCTATATTGATGTTATTTCGAGAAGGGCAGGGACTGGATGTAAAAAAAAAAAAAAGCACATGAGTGCTTATTCATTATTCTCGAAATAAAAGAATTTGACTTGATTTGATTTGACTTCACACACACACACACACACACACACACACACACACAACACACACACACACACACACACACACACACACACACATCCTCTCTCTCTCTCTCTCTCTCTCTCTCTCCCTCTCTCTCTCTCTCTCTCTCTGTCTGTCTGTCTGTCCGTCTGTCTGTGTCTCTCTTTCTCCCTCTCTCTCCCTCCCTCCTCTCTCTCTCTCCTCCCTCCCTCATCTCCCCCCTCTCTCTCTCTCTCCGCCCTCCCTCCTCTCTCTCTCCCCTCCCCCCTTTCTCTCCCCCTCCCTCTCTCTCTCCCTTCCTCTCTCCTCCCTCCCTCTCTCTCTCTCCTCCTCCCTCTCTCTCCCATCCCTCTCACCTCCCTCTCTTCCCCCGTCTCTCTCTCTCTCTCTCTCTCTCTCTCTCTCTCCTCTCTCTCTCTCTCTCTCTCTTCTCTCTCTCTCTCTCTCCTCTCTCTCTCTCCTGATTACAATCCCTTAAAATTCCATCTTGTCTCATTTATTTTCACCCCAAGGACAGTCA
>CM054157.1:51930802-51938302 GCA_028751875.1 Rapana venosa
TCTCTCTCTCTCTCTCTCGCTCTCTCTCTCTGTCTCTCTTTCGCTTTGTCTCGCTCGCTCTCTCTCTCTGTCTCTCTTTCGCTTTGTCTCGCTCTCTCTCTCTGTGTCTCTCTCTTTGTCTCTTGTCTGTCTGTCTCTGTCTCTCCGTCTGTCTGTCTCTCTTTCTCTCAAGTCTTAAAAATATTAAAAAAATATCTCCCAAGTTGAAGTCAGATGCGCTGGGTCTGACTTGCCAGGCGCTTAATGGCAGCGCAACGTAATTTCGCTCATATGACAGAGAATTCGTCTGGGGTAAGACAGGGCTGCATCCTTTCCCCTCTGCTCTTCATCATAGATATGGACCAGATCACAAAGGAAGCCAACTCAGACCGGGAGCACTCAACGAACTTCGGGTTTCGACATCAATCAGTCAATGATAAAAAGAAAAAGCTGAAAGAGCACACAGACCAGATCAATACATTTGTGAAACCCAGGCTAAAACAGGTAACAAGACCGAAGCCAGACGCATAGAACCCAGAAAAGCTCAAAATCAACACCGGGAGCCCAACAGGGGGCGACTGAATTAAATTTTTAGGCAGTATTTTAACGAAGATGGAAAACTGGACAAAAAAAAAAACCGCTGTAAAAAAGCAAACGCATACTATCAATTTGCCCACTTCTGCGACATCCAACCCCCCTTGACCCCAAGGGCAAAGCGATAAACGCCATCCCCCTGCCAACTCTCACTTACCAGGGCCAACAGGCCCACAAAACCCGGACAAAACGGGGAACGTGTGAGTGAGTCTTGAGGAAAGCCGTCAACAAACCGGGAGAGAAAGAAAAAAACGAGGTGTCAGAGACAGGTGGGAGCCACACCCGTCCTACACCATATTGAAAAACAACGCCCAAGGGGTTCGGGAAAACCTCAAGAAGGCCCGGGGGGCCAAACCACCCCCCTGTGTTTACAACTTGAGGTACCGGCACGGGGCCAGAGTACCCCCGCGAACGCGGAGTGATTTCCGTGCAGAAACATGAAAGTCCAGGATTGCCCCCCCCAACTACCCCCCTTTTTCCAGCAGACAGACATTTATTCCCCCGCGACCCCACAGAGTACAAGGGGGAAGAAAAAAGGAAAAAAAAGAAAAGTTAGACAGAAGGGTTTTGCTGTCGGGCTTCCAGAAGAAAGACCCCCATGTGCTTCCCCCCTTCCCGCCGCCGAATTCCCCTGACAAAGGGGTTCCCTCAAGGCCATCCACTCTCGATTTTGTCTTCTCATCGTTTTTTTTCTTCTGCTCTTCCCTCCCCCTTGTACGTCCCTGTAGGACAATTTGGCCATCCAGGTTTTGTGGACGTTCCCGTCCACTTTTTTTGCGGTTTTTTTACTGAAGTCAGGAGCTCTTCATAGGGCCAAATTGGGTTTTTAATTCTGGTTTTACTTCCTTTTTAGTGTTGATTGTATTGAAACCCAAAGGGGATTTGTGAAAGCACCTCATCTCCTTTGCCTTTTCCCTTTTTTTTCAATGTCGCGAGGCCACGTTTCACACGACAAAATATGCCCAACCCGGGAAACCACAGTCTGACTTTTAACTGAGGGCGATGCCTTGCGTTCCAGGGGACTTTCGTTGGTCATTGCGCTGTGGCTGGGCTACCGGAGAAAAATTTATTTTTTTCCTTCATTCGTCATAGCTCCCAGTATTTGAAGAATGGTTAATTTAAGATTTTCAAATTTTGCTTAAACACTAAAAGAAAAAAATTTATTTTAAACCCCTTCTCTGAGGAATAATGAGTGATGAGTGGGGTTTGTGTGTGGTGGGTTTTGTGTGTGTGAGTGCGCGAGAAGAGAGAAGGAGAGAGAGAGGGGAGGAGAGAGAAGAGGAGAGAGAGAGAGAGAGATCTTAAATAGAACATCTGTTTATTATTAGAAAGCCCGGGCACCCCCAGGGGAAATTGGGGGGGGGGGGGGGGGGGGGGGGGGGGGGGGGGGGGGGGGGTGCACCAAAATAGGGCCCCTCAAAAAAAAAATATGAATGCAACATCCCACAAAAACCCACAAAAACCCAAAATTTTTTGTTTTAACTAAAATCTGGCACTAAAAAACCAACATGCTCATGTAAAAGAAAAAATTCACATTCTTTTTTGTTTTGTTTTTTGTTTCACCACGTGGTCCATTGTTTTTAAATAAAAAAACAAAAACCGTGAAAAAAGTCTGTAATAAAAGGGGGAAAAAAAATCTAAAAATCAGACCAAAAAAAACAGCGAAAACCCTTGCACACAATACTTTCTACCTTCACTTAAAACTTGGTAAAACCCTTTAAATTCTACGAGTTTGCAAATGTACCGATGTCAACCTCAACTTTTGCGCACACCAAAAGTCAAATTTTTTGCACAATTTGGTGGGGGTTTGTGAAGTCAGTGGGCAACTCTTTGAAAGTAACGTATGGGGGGCCCTTTAAATGGTTGATTTTGGAGTGAAGGCTAACGGAGGTAAGATCTCCCGGGGTCGGCGATTCCTGTAAAATTTGGGGTTTTTTGTTTTTTATGTTCATGAATCCCTTTCAAATTTTCACAGAAGGAAAGAGACAGGGTAGACAGCTTCCCTTTCTGCCAAATGAACATACTCTTCTTCTTCGGGTCCTCTGGCCAGAATCGCGATCCATGGTTCCATTCTTCCTGTTCTGGGCCCCCTTATGGCTCATTTTTTTCCCTTTTTATCTTTGCGAAGTTTAAGGTCGGAAGTGGGGCTTCCTCGTTTTGTTTCCAAAAAAGCCCCCCAAAAAAGGGCAGCCTATTATATGGCCGAAAAATTTGACGTCTTTCCTGATGGTTTTGAGAGGGATCTCTTGTACCCGCCATTTCCTTTATCGCATTAGTTTTTCTTTTTGTCCATGAGATTTTCTGTTTCCCCGGTTGAACCACATTCCACGCTTCAGTCGCGTTCGTGCTTTGGCGGGGCCAGCATCACATCGAAAAAAGAATGGCCCAACTGGGTCTCAAACGGGATCTTTGCTTGGGCTTATTTTTCGGGGGTAAAAATCTTTTCAGTTGTTAAAAATTTGCCTTAGATTGACCGATTCCTTTTTTTTTTTTCTGTGTCACACTTGCCGTCCGGGGGATAGTACAACCAAGTATTTAAAAGGTGTTTACTGTCGATTCCTCCCTTTAACGGGCTATTTTTGGCATTGGGTATAACGGGTTTTTTTCGAGATCACAGCTTTGCTTCTTTGCAGACTTAATCCTTTCTTTCGCTTTTGTTGTTACGTTGTTAAATCTTTGCAGTTTTCTTCAGAGTCGGCGTAAGGACTGTGCATCTGAAATTTCCAGGTTGTTGATGTTGTGGCCCCCCTAACAATTTCCCTCATTCTCAATATTTCGAGATTTTTCAAAATTACTTTAAAATAAATCAGGCAAAACACGCACCCCTGCCCACACCCCTGCAGATTGGTTCTATATTGACGGATGTTTTTGTCGCTCTAATGGCGCCTTGTTCCCAAATATTTTTCTGAGGACCAAAATTTTTTTCCCCGGCATGTATAGCCTCCCAAATATCAAACAAGTCGGAGTGCGTACTTTGCGAACGTTTTTTTAGACAATAAGCAGAGGTACAGGTCTTTTGGGCCCCGATGGGTCTTTCCCCGAAGTTTTCAATCGAAGATTGCATTTCTGGGGCCTTTGTTCCATGACCCCAATTGCGTTTTTAATTCTGGGGGGTATTTTTTCCATTCTCTTTAGAGTATTCTAAAAGAACTTGGGAGGTGACTCATCAGGCTGAGTACGAGTGGTTTCAATTTGCGTACCCATTTTCTTAGGGACGAAAGGATGGGCTTCTCAAATTTTCGGAATCTCTCCCGTTTATATATATTGTTTATAGTTTTGTGACCGCCTTAAATTTTCCCCTTCATCCAGGGGTTTATCAATTTTAATGGATATCTCAGGGCCGGGGGCCCTTACCCCTTTTCATCTTGCTGATGCATGTCTCACTTTCGCTTCCATGAATTGGGCCCCTTCGTTGCTTAGAGGAGGGGGACCCCTGTCGTTTGGGGATAACCTTTGATGTATTTTGACCACCTGTTTAAAATATCTTTTTCCCTGTATATCTCCACTCTCGACTTTAAACAACCTTTTTTGCTTGATTTTCTTTCCGCACATTTTTTTTTTCATGCAATTTCCCTCAAAATTGCATTCATTCAATTTCCTTGCACTGCATTTGACCTTCTTCCTTGGGTTCATTACACTTTTTTTAACCATTTTTGGGGTTTATTTTTTATTCTTTTCATCACTTTTTGCCTTTTCCCTGTTTTCCTTTTTTTAAAAATTTGGAGGCCCTCCACTTCTTATGTTCCTTTTTATTTATGGACTGGGGATTATTCTTTTGCGCCCCGTGAGCATCTTTTATCATTGCATTTTCCTCTGTAGTGGGAGTTATCTAGGCCTCAAATTTGTTTTTCCAACTTTGATCTTGTATTTTTTCTTGTTTCCGTCAGTTTGTGCTGTTCATTTGCAGTTTGGTGTTCTTTTTGCTTTTGAAAAACTTTTTCAATTTTTGTCGATTGTCCCCAAACGGGGGATGATACTTCCCCGTCTGCACCTGGGGATGGACTTACAAGTGTTTTAAAAGTTTACGAAGCGTTCTTGAATCAGGTGACCCATTTGATCGGTTCTGTCGCCAGGGCTTTCCCCGGGCCCACTTCTTTGGGGGTTTTTTAAAACCCTGTTTCAAACAGCCAGCTTTTGTTTTGCACCTTTCCCCTGGCCGGCCCCCTCTTTCATTTCTCCCCCCAAAATGGGGCCCAAATGGGTTTCATCTTTCCCCTTTTTCCCCCCTTTGAAATTTAGGTCACCCATTATTTTTCTGAATCTTGAGACTTTAGTTTTTTCATTGCCTTTTTTGATATTTTCATAAAAACCCCTCAATTTTTTGCGCATCTTTATCAGCTGTTGGTGCATAACTTGTACTATTCCAAAGCGAAAAGGTGGCCCAAGTTTTTACTACAGGCCTGTATTTCGCCCGAAACCTTTTATGGTCTTTTTGGTTTCTGATCAAATCAGCAAAATCCTTTTTGGGGGTTTTTCTCCTCCTGATAAAGAATGGGTAGTTGTCGGATGTTTTGCAGCTGCCCTTTCCACCCCTTCTGAAAACCAGTAATTGAGGTTTATTCTTTCCATTTTTTGGTTTTAGATTTCCAATTTTCCTTTTTTTTTTGCAACCGTACGTTCCATGACCCCTTCGAGAGGTTTTTGAGCGGGCAGTCCTGGGAAGCATCGAGGGTTCCGTCGCACAAAACCACCCTACCGACGAGGAACCCGATAAAATGGAACCCCCCCCCCCCCCCGCTGATCTGTATTCTTTTCTTTCGATTACCCCTGACATCTTGCAGAAGTAATATAGTAGGGGTGCAATTACTTTTTATAAAGGGGGGCCGTACTGAGGGGGTTGTCTTTGCCTTGTACCAATAGTATCACTGCCTAACCTTTAAATGCGGGCCAGTTCCCAAAAACTTTTCGGCTGCTCAACACAAATTCCGTCCCTGCCTCCATGACTTCACGTAAACCCCGATCGGGAGGTAAGTGGGTAACCGATTTGCCCAAAGGGTCTCCCCCGGCTAACGGGGGGAAAGGGGCACCTTACTTTCCTGGGGGGAAAAATTTTCCCCCCGCCACCCAATAACACATACATCATGCAAATTTTCAACCACAACTGCATGCAATAAAAGCCACATCAAAAGCATAATACATGCCACTCTACAGCAAATACACACCAACTTTAATTAATGCATATTTCACAAATGCATGCATCATACATGAACATACATGCTTCATACTTGCATACATACAAATTTAAAATCGTAAACATAACATTTTACAGGCAAACCCTTTACATACCATGCCATTGAAAAATATAAGAGGAAGTTTTGCCAGTTGCCATTCCCCCCAACCCCTTACAAAGGGTTTGTTATGGGGGTGTTTTCTTTTTTTTTATTTTTAACCAAAGCTTGTGTTCCCCGGTATTATTCATCCTTTTGTGACAAGTGCAAGCGCTTTTATTTCTCTCTGCAAGTAAGCGCTATTGAATTCCTTTATATTTTATTATTAGTGGTGTGGCGCGTGCACTTTGGGGCTTTGGGGGAACTATTTTAAATTTTTAGTTAAGACTTTGAAGAATAGTTTACTGCAAACGCTTTGATTTGTCCTACAAAATATAGGGCTATAAAATTCCCTTTATTTTTATTTTTATTAAAAAAAATAACAAGTTGTAGTTAAGGGCCCATTCTATTTAAAATTTTTCAAAAAATTTTTTTTTTGTTTTTTTTTCAATTCTTGCATTTACTGCTGGTTTTTTTAAATTTCTAGTATTTTTAGCTGTCCCGGGGGAAAAAACAAAAAATTTTGTTTGGTTTAATTGTTATAAATTTTTTTAAACCCGTTTTTAAAATGGGGTCCATTCTATTTCTATTTATAAGCTTTTTTTTTTTTTTTTGAAAATTTTTTTCATTATATGCTCGGTTTCCAATTTTTTCCCCGAAAGTGTGCCTCCCAAAACAGAAAGTGTTGGTACCAATTTTGCATCTGTGGGTTGTGTAATTTTGGAAAAAGGGGCAAAATGATTTTTCAAATTGGTTTTTTTTGGGTTTTTAGGTGTCGATCACCCCACCAAAAAAAATGTTTTTAAGTTGGGGGGCCCAAAAAAGTTTTTGTTCAGCCCTTTTCTCCTGTCCTTCACCAATAAAACTGTAATGCACAGCCCAAATGCCCAAAAAAAAATTCCAAAAAACCTTTCCAAATTGAAAATTTTTTTCCTTTGTGACGTACGAATCGGTTTTTAAATTTTTTAAACTTTTTTTTTTTAAAAAATTTTTTAAAATTTTGATATTTTTTAAAAAAAATTTTAAAAATTTTGGAAAGAAAAGGAAATTTTGTAAGTACGAAGAAAAAGGGGAAAAGTTAATATTTAAAAAAAATTTGGAATTTGTTGAAATTTCATGTTTTTTTAAAAATTGTTTTTTTTTTTTTAAAGTTCGCACTCTGGGAATTGGGGGGGGTTTTTTAAAAAAATTATATATATTTTAAATTTTATTTTATTTATTTTTTATTTTTATTTTTTATAGTTGTTTTTTTTAGGTGTGCTGATAAAAAAAAGGTTTTTTTTATTTAGCTTTCAGAAAAAAAAATTTAAAAAATTTATAGTTTCGTTTGGGCCGGGTTCACAATTTTTGGGAACACCTTTATCCAGATAGCGACGAAAAACCGCCTTTTTTTTTAAAAAGCCCCACAAACTTTTTTTTTTTTTTTAATTTTTTCCCATCTTAAAATCTTAAGTTTTTTGAGGGCGGCCCTAGTTCTCAAAATTCCCCGGGGCCCCCTTTTGTGTGTGTAGTTTTCTAGGTTTTTACTTTTCCTTTAGATTCAGCCCCCTACGGTGGGGTTTGGGGTAAGTTCAGTTTTTTTTGAAAATTTAAACAAAAAATTGTTTAATCAAAGAAGGAAACTAGTTCTACTTTTTCCGGTTCTTTAATTCGGGAAAAT
>CM054157.1:51943302-51955802 GCA_028751875.1 Rapana venosa
CCTTGCTCCTCTTACGACCACATAGGTTATGGGACACCTTTACCTGTACCTTATTGCTTCCTTGAAGGTTTGTGATGTCTTGCGCATGTATGGCGCGCGTTGACTCGCGCACGTACACACGTAAATGGGCATGCACGTGCATGCATGCCTGTGTATATCAGGGCACACATTTTGGGGGTCAGGTGTGTGTTGTAAGTGTGTGTGTGTGTGTGTGTGTGTGTGTGTGTTGTGTGTGTGTGTGTGTGTGTGTGTGTTATATATATGCTTGCATACATGTGTTGCTTTTGCCTGTCTTTGTCTGTCTGTCTGCGTCTGCTCTCTCTCTCTCTCTCTCTCTTCTCTCTTTCTCTCTCTCTCTCTCTCTCTCTCTCTCTCTCTCACTCTCCACTCACACACACACACACACACACACACACACACACACACACACACACACACACACACACACACACACAGGTAGACAGACCTATAGACAGATAGAACATTCTGAAATGGCCAAACGTGTTTACCACTTTCCTTTCTGTTTGGGGTGAACTTTCACATCCACAGCATCCTATCTGTTTCTGTCTGTTCTGTTTGGGGTGAACTTTCACATTCATAGCTCACCTGTTCCGTTAGTGAACTTTCACCGTCACAGCATTCTATCCGTTTGTGTCTGTTTTTTGTTTGTGTGTGGTTTTTTGTTTGTTTTTTTTTGTTTTTGTTTTATTTTTCTTAGGGGGGGGGGGGGGGGGGGGGTGATTTTGCATATTCACATCATCTTATCTGTTGGTTTGTTTGTTTGCTTTTTGTTCCTTTTGTTTATCTTTTACATTAGTTGTATAGTATCTGATCTGTGTGTGTGGGTTGTCTTTTTCTGTTGGTTAACTTTCACATTCACAGCATCTGTGTGTGTGTGTGTGTGTGTGTGTGTGTGTGTGTGTGTGTGTGTGTGTGTGTGTTAAATTTCGCATTCACAGCATCTGTTCTATTTGTCTTTTTCTTGGTTAACTTTCCCATTCACATAATCTTTTCTGTGTGTGTGTGTGTCTTTTTCTGTTGGTTACTTTCCCATTCAAATAATCTTTTCTGTGTTGTGTGGTGTGGCTTTTCTGTTGTTAACTTTCCCTTCACTATCTTTTCTCTGTGTGTGTCTTTCTGTTGGTTAACTTTCCCCTTCACATAATTTTTTCTGTGTGTGTGTGTCTTTTTCTGTTGGTTAACTTTCCCATTCACATAATCTTTTCTGTGTGTGTGTGTGTGTCTTTTTCTGTTGGTTAACTTTCCCATTCACATAATCTTTTTCTGTGTGTGTGTGTGTGTCTTTTTCTGTTGGTTAACTTTCCCATTCACATAATCTTTTCTGTGTGTGTGTGTCTTTTTCTGTTGGTTAACTTTCCCATTCACATAATCTTTTCTGTGTGTGTGTGTGTCTTTTTCTGTTGGTTAACTTTCCCATTCACATAATCTTTTCTGTGTGTGTGTGTCTTTCTGTTGGTTAACTTTCCCATTCACATAATCTTTTCTGTGTGTGTGTCTTTTTCTGTTGGTTAACTTTCCCATTCACATAATCTTTTCTGTGTGTGTGTCTTTTTCTGTTGGTTAACTTTCACATTCACATCATGTCTTTTATCTGTGTGTCTGTGGGGACGGGATAGCTCAGTGGACGGAGCACTCGCTTTCCCCCAGCCAAGTTAAGCAGCGTCGAGCGTGGTTACCAGTTGGATGGGTGACCGTTTGCGCGCCTTGGCTTCAGTACAGTTCCCCCAGTTCACCCAGCTTTAAATGGGTATCTGCCCTCTTTAGGGTCGGGGAAAGGTAAAGCAGCGAGGGAGAGGGATGGGCGCCCCCCTAAAATTGGGCCTGAGAAGTGAGGTCTCTGACGCCTCTCCCCTCGACCTTATGGGTTACGGGACTCTTTCCCTTTTTTTTTTTCTTTTGGTTAACTTTCACAGCACATCGTGTCTTTTCTGTGTGTGTTTTTGGGGGTTTTGTGTCATCTTTCACGTTCACGCTTTTTTGTTTTTTGGGTTTTTTTTCTGCTGGTAACTTTCCATTAAAGAAAATGTACCCTATTTTGTCTTTGTTGTTTAAATATTCCCCGCTTCTTTTAAAAAAAAAAAAAAATTTTTTAAATATTAATTGTGTCTTTTGTTTCGGTTAACTTTTATTTTACAACTCGTGGTGGTGTTGTGGTGTTGTGTGTTGTGTGTGTGTGTGGTGTGTGTGTGTGTGTGTGTGTTTTTTTATTTATTTATTTTTTTTTTTGTTATATAAAACGGGGATTGGAATAGCACTCATGTGCTTTTTTACACGCCCCCGTGTGTTGCGGTTTTGTAAAATTCTGTCATCTGTCTCCACCGGCAACAATGGCCTCTCTTCCCAAAAGGGAAAGGTGTAACGTGTGCGCAAGATGTTCTGCATGCGTTCGAACAGGAGTCTCGGTTTATAGTCTCATCCGAACGATGGCAAACTGTCACTTTCACAGCATTGTGTTATGTGTGTGTGTGTGTGTGTGTGGTGTGTGTGTGTGTGTGTGTGTGTGTGTGTGTGCGCGCGCGCGCGTGCGTATGTGTGTGTGTATTTATTTATATTTAATTATTTATTCTTTATTTTGAGGATAGTGGAATAAACACTCATGTGTGTGTGTGTGTGTGTGTGTGTGTGTGTGTGTGTGTGTGTGCGCGCGCGTGTGTGTATGTGCAACACTTGCGTGCGTGCGTGCATGTGTGTGTTCTTCCTCTCTCCCTCCCTCCCTTGACTCCTCCACCCTTCCTCTGCTCCCTCCCTTCCTCCTTCCCTCCCTTCCTCCCTCCCTCCCTCCCTTCCATCCTTCCTCCCTCCCCCCTCCTCCTCCTTCCTCTCTTCCTCCCTCCCTCCTTTCCCTTCCTTCCCCCCTCCTCCCTCCCTTCCTCCCTTCCTTCCTTCCTTCCTTCCTCCCTCCCTCCTCCCTTCCTCCTCCTTCCTCCATCCCTCCCTCCTCCCTTCTCCTCCCTCTCTCCTCGCTCCTTTCCTCCCTCCTCCCTCCTTCCCTCCCTTCCTTCCTTCCTTCCCCTCCTCCCTCCCTCCCTTTCTTCCTCCCTCCCTCCTTCCTCCCTTCCTCCCTCTCCTCCCTCCTTCCTTCCTCCCTCTCTCCCTCCCTTCCTCCCTTCCTCCCTCCCTCCCTTCCATCCTTCCCCACTCCCTCCCTTCCTCCCTCCTTCCTCCCTCTCTCCCTCCCTTCCTCCCTTCCTCCCTCCCTCCTTCCATCCTTCCCCACTCCCTCCCTTCCTCCCTCCCTTCCTCCTCCCTCCCTCCTCCCTTCCTTCCCCCTCTCCTCGCCTCCCTCCTTCCTCTCCCTTCCTCTCTCCCTCCCTTCATCCTTCCTTCTTCCTCTCTCCCTTCCTTCCTTCCTGACAGCTGATCAAAGTGCGGATGACCTCTCTGAGGTCCTACACTGCCGCTCTGTCGCCCTGCAGAATGCCAGCACGGCCCACAGGCAGTCAGCAAGATGCCCTCACGAAGCTGCTCTTTGAAGGTAAGGCTGTCTGTCCACTGTTGCGTGTGCTGTTGTTGTGTTGCTTGTTTTTTGTTTTGGTGTTGTGTTGGTTGTTGTTTTGGTGTTGTTTTGTTTGTTGTTTTGGTGTTGTTTTTAAGGTTGTTTTGGGGTTGTTTTGGGGTTGTTTTGGTGTTGTTTTGGTGGTTGTTTGTGTTTGTTGGTTTTGTTGGTTGTTTTTTTTGGTGTTGTTTTGGGGTTGTTTTGGGGTTGTTTTGGGGTTGTTTTGTTTGTTGTTTTGGGGTTGTTTTGGTGTTGTTTGGGGGTTGTTTTGTTTTGTTGTTTTGGGGTTGTTTTTGTGTTGTTGTTTTGGTGTTGTTTTGGGGTTGTTGGGTTGTTTGGTGTTGTTTTGGGGTTGTTTTGTTTGTTGTTTTGGGGTTGTTTTGGTGTTGTTTTGGTGTTGTTTTGTTTGTTGTTTTGGGGTTGTTTTGGTGTTGTTTTGGGGTCGTTTGGGGTTGTTTTGGGGTTGTTTTGGTGTTGTTTTGGGGTTGTTTTGGGTTGTTTTGGGGTTTTTTGGGTTGTTTTGGGGTTGTTTTGGTGTTGTTTTGGGTTGTTTTGGGGTTGTTTTGGTGTTGTTTTGGGGTTGTTTTGGGTTGTTTTGGGGTTGTTTTGGTGTGGGGTTGTTGTTTTGGTGTGTGTGGGGTTTTTTTTTATACATATTTTTTTATTTTTATTTAATTTATTTTTTTATCATTTTTTTTATTAATTATTATTATTTATTTATTATTTTTTTTTTTTGAGGGGGGAGGGGGGTTGTTATTGTGATGGATTTTGTGTTGTTTTGGTGGTTTGTTGTTGTTGTTGTTTTAATGGGTGTTTTGTTCTTTTGATGGGTTTTTTTTATAATTGTTTAATGGTTTTTGTTGTTTTGATGGGTTTTTTTTAATTGTTTTAATGGTTTTTTGTTGTTTTGATGTTTTAAAAAAAAAGTTTTTAATGGTTTTTGTTGTTTTGATGGTTTAAAAAAATAGTTTTAATAGTTTTGTTGTTTTGATGGTTTTTTAAATTGTTTTAATAGTTTTTGTTGTTTTGATGGGTTTTTTAATTGTTTTAATGGTTTTTGTTGTTTTGATGGGTTTTTTAATTGTTTTAATGGTTTTTGTTGTTTTGTTGGTTTTTTTAAATTGTTTTAATGGTTTTTGTTGTTTTGATGGTTTTTTAAAAAATTGTTTAAATGGTTTTTGTTGTTTTGATGGGGTTCTTTGTTGTTTTAAGGGGGGGGGGGGGGTTGTTGGTTGTTTTGATGGGGTTTTTGTTGGTTGTTTTGATGGGGTTTTGTTGGTTGTTTTGATGGGGTTTTGTGCTGTTTTAATGGTTTTTGTTGGTGGTGGTGTTTGTTGTTGTTTGTTGTTGTTTTGGTGGGTTTTTGCTTTATTGTAGGTTTTTCTTGTTGTTGGTGTGTGCTGTTGTTTTTAGTGGGTTTTTATTAGTGGTGTTGGTTGGGTTTTGTTGTTGTTTTTGTTGGTTGGGGTTTTTGTTGTTGTTTGGTTGGTGTTTTTTTGTTATTTTATTCTTCTCCCATTCCTCCTCCTAGTGCTCCTGGGTTTACCAGTACCGAGAGTTTGTTTGTTTACCTACATGACCGTTTTTTTGAGTTTTTTGTTTGTTTCTTTGCCTTTTTTGTTTTTGTGTTGTTTTGGCCCACAATTGAGGTAGCTGTATTCCGACTTCGGGAATAAAGTCTAAAACATGACATCACGTGTGCATGAATTGTAGGGTGGTTGTTTTTTTTTGTTTTTTTTGTTTTGACATCTGTTCCTACCGGTATGTGGCCTACTCTTCTGAAAGGCGCAACGGGTTTTATATGTGCGTGCTAATTGAAAAAATGGTTGCTGTCTGAGCGTTCGACGACGACGAAGAAGAATAATAAGAGGATTTTTTTTGTGTGTGTGTGCGTGTGTTCGCACATAGGTCCTGGGTTTATAGTCTCATCCGAAGGACTTTCTGGGGTGTGGAGTCGGTACTGATGTTACCTCCAGAGGGGAAAATTGAAAAAAGTCCTTGGAACTGGTTCCTTGGTTGTGGTTCGAACCCGGGCCCTCAGACTGCGTGCTCAATGTTCTAACCACTTTGACTACCTCGCCCCCTGTCCGTAATGCCATGCCCATGATTCTCCCTTACTACTACTACTACTACTACTGCTGTAACTACTACTGCTGCTGCTGCTGCTACTACTACTACTACTACTGCTACTGCTGCTGCTACTGCTGCTGCTACTGCCTGCTGCTGCTGCTGCTGCTGCTCCTTCTTCTTCTTCTTCTTCTTCTTCTAGTACTACTACTACTACTACTACTACTACTACTACTACTGCTACTAACTACTAACTACTACTACTACTACTACTTCTACTACTACTACTGCTACTAACTACTAACTACTACTACTACTACTACTACTACTACTACTACTACTAACTACTACTGCTACTAACTACTAACTACTACTACTACTACTACTACTACTACTACTACTATACTACTACTACTTCTCCTCCTCTCCTCCCACTTCTTGTTCTTCTTGTTCTTCTTGTTCTTCTTCTTCTTCTTCTTCTTCTTCTTCTCTTCTTCTTCTCTTCTCTCCTCCTCCTCCTCCCTCTTCTTCTTCTTCTTGAAACGTTCAGAGAGCAACTTTTGTTGTCTGTCATATGAACGAAAATGCGTTGCGCTGCCGTTAGGCGCCTGACAAGTCAGACCCAGCACATCCGACTTTGGCATGGGAGAGAATTATCTTTTAAGTCTCTTTTTTTTGGGTTTTTTTTTTTAAGTGGAGGGGGGGGGGGGGGGGAGGCAGGAGAATGAACCAAGAGGGCAGAAAATAGCCATGAAGGAGGTGTCATGAAGAAAAAGGAACAAGACAGACAGAGAGAGAGGGATAGAAAAGAAGAAATTCCGAGCACAGAATACTAAAGATTCAATCTTCCCCTGTCTGGAGGCCTGTCAGTATAGATAGAATCCCCACCTTCTGGAAGTGATGTGCTAGGAATGCCCTCTTTTCGATCCCTCTCTTTTGTTTCTGCCTTGTTCCTTTTCTTCCTGTCACGTCCGTCTTGTCTTTTATTTTCCCCATCTGTGTGTGTGTATACGTGTGTGTGTGTGCGTGTGTGTGTATTTATTCATTTATTTATTTATTTATTTAATCTTTTATTTCGAGGATAATGGAATAAGCACTCGTGTGCTTTTTTCATCCAGTCCCCGTGTGTATGCGGTTTTGTCAATTTTGTCATCCGTTCCCACCGGCACACAATGGCTTACTCTTCCGAAAAGCGGAACGGGTTTTAACGTGTGCGCAAGATGCTCTGCGTGCGTTCGTGCACGGGGCCTCGGTTTATAGTCTCATCCGAAGGACTTTGGGGGAGAGTGGAGTCTGCACTGATGTTAACTCCAGGGGAAAAATCCTCTTGAACGGGAATCGAACCCGGGTCAACAGATCACGAAAACATCACTGTAATCACCAGGCTATCCCGTCCCATGCGTGCATGCGCGCGCGCGCGCGTGAATGCGTGTGTGCGTATGCGCGTATACTTTACGTACTTAAGCTTGCCAAACTCCAACCCCCCTCCACCTCCACCTCAACCTCCACCTTCACCTCAACCTCCACCTCCACCTCCCCCTCCACCTCCCCTCCACCACCACCTCAACCTCCACCTCAACCTCACCCTCCACCTCACCCTCCACCTCCACCTCACCCTCCACCTCACCCTCAACCTCCACCTCAACCTCCACCTCAACCTCCGCCTCACCCTCCACCTCAACCTCCACCTCAACCTCAACCTCCACCTCCACCTCAACCTCCCCTCCCCTCAACCTCAACCACAACCTCAACCTCCACCTCACCCTCCACCTCACCCTCCACCTCCACCTCACCCTCACCCTCCACCTCCACCTCCACCTCCCCCTCCACCTCAACCTCACCCTCCACCTCAACCTCACCTCCACCTCCCCCTCAACCTCACCCTCCACCTCAACCTCAACCTCAACCTCCACCTCAACCTCCGCCTCAACCTCCACCTCAACCTCCACCTCAACCTCAACCTCCCCCTCCACCTCCACCTCCACCTCCCCCTCACCCTCCACCTCCACCTCCCCTCACCCTCCACCTCCACCTCCACCTCAACCTCACCCTCAACCTCAACTTCACCCTCATCCTCTCCCTTGTCTCTCTGCTGCAGAGCCCTTCTCCAAGGCGGTGGGTCGCTGGGAGGAGGAGCGGGCCCAGCAGAAGGCCCTGGCCTGGCTGAAGGAGTCCGCGGCGCGGCAGACCCGCTACGGCAGCTACGCCCCGCAGATCACCCCGCTGGACAAGGCGCAGCTTCTGCTGACCTGGCGGGTGGTGCACCAGGCCCTCAGCCTGCACAACATCTCCCACTACCTGGTGGACGGCTCCCTGCTGGGCGCTTTCCGCCACGGGGGCATCATCCCCTGGGACGACGACATCGACATCGCCGTGGATGGCTCGGACCCGGACCAGGTGCAGCGAGTGCTGTCCTGCATCCCGGGCTACACCCTGCGCGTGCAGCCCAGCATGCACTGGAAGTTTTTCTCCAGCGAGGCTCAGCCTGTCGGCGTAGCTTCCAAGGCGAAGATCCGTCACGTCAAGGCGTTGTCGGAGAGCGAGAAGGAGGAGTTCGTGGCGGAGCTCCGCCCGGAGAGTGAGGTGGTGATGCGCTACCCCTTCGTGGACATTTTCCTGGTGACGGGTGACGGGTCGTACATCTGGACCTTCGCCAGCTTCACCACCGTCACCAACCTCTTCCCCGTGGACGACGTCTACCCTCTGGCGCAGACCATGTTCGAGGGTGCCCTAGCCCCCGTGCCTCGCCACGGCCTGTCCCTGGTGAAGAAGATCTTCCTGCCCAACATGTGCCTCTCCCCGGGCCACGACCACAAGGAAGGGCACGGCATCTTCAACTACACCCAGGTGCCCTGTAGCGAACTGCAGCCCATGTACAAGATCTTCACGCTGTAGACCCTCCTTTACCAAAACACCACACCACACCACCCACACCACACCCAGTCCATGGTCAGTGCTGGGCTGGTTTGAACTTCTTTAACAGATGGTGCCGATGTGGTGGTAATGTATGGAATTTATATAGCGCTGAATCTTGTAAAGCAACACATCAAAGCGCTCAGATGACATTTTTTTTTTTTTATAGATTCATGCGTGTGTATGCGGTTTTGTAAATGTTGTCATCTGTTCCCACCGGAACACAATGGCCTACTCTTTCGAACAGCGGAACAGGATTTAACGTGCGCGCAAGATGTTCTGCATGCGTTCGCACACGGGGCCTCGGTTTGTAGTCTCATCCGAAGGACTTTGACATTCAGTTCGATTTTTTTTGGGGTCAAAACTGGGAAGAAAAGGGCGAGGAGGCTGGGAATCGAACCCAGAACCTCACGGTTTCCTTGTTGGCAGGCGAACGTCTTAACCATCCTGCCTTCACCTTCGCAGTTGATGCTGAGGATTGTTCGTGTTTGAATTGGTTTCAGTTTGTGCCAAGTGGTGTGAGCTGTTGTTGTTGTCGGTTGAGCGATGTTTGCTGTGAGGGATGCTGGTGGTGGTGGTGGTGGACAACGTCAAAGTCACAAGTCAACATGTTATTTCCAGATGGTACATTGAATAAGCAATGTACTGCAGGTGGACTCTGGTGTAACTAAAGCCCAGGCTGCGCTACCGGGGCTTTGGCAGCGATTCTGACTGGTCTGGTCTGTTCCTGAAGAAGGAGGGTGCTTGGTTAAGTGTGTGTGTTGTGTGTGTTTGGGTGTGTGATGTGTGTGTGTGTGTGTGTGTGTGGTTGTGTGTGGTGGGTGTGTTGTGTATGTGTGTGTTGTGTGTGTTGTTGTTTGTAGTGTGTTAGTGTGTGTTGTGTGTGTGTGTGTTAGTGTGTGTGTTAGTGTGTTTTGTTGTGTTGTGTGTGTGTGTTGTGTGTGTGTTGTGTGTGTGTGTGTGTTGTGTGTGTGTGTGTGAGTGTGTGTGTGTTGTGTGTGTGTGTGTGTTTGTGTTGTGTGTGTTGTGTGTGTGTTGTGTTGTTGTGTGTGTTGTGTTGTGTGTGTATGTGTGTGTGTGTTGTGTGTGTGTTGTGTGTTGTGTGTGTTGTGTTGTGTGTGTTGTGGGTGTTGTGTGTGTGTTTGTGTGTGTGTGTGTTTAGTGTGTGTGATGTGTTGTGTGTGTGTTGTGTGTGTTGTGTTGTGTGTGTTGTGTGTTGTGTGTGTGTTTGTGTGTGTGTGTGTGTGTTGTGTGTGTTGTGGTGTGTGTGTGTGTGTGTAGTGTGTGTGTGTGTTGTGTGTGTTGTGTGTGTGTGTGTGTGTGTGTGTGGTGTGTGTTGTGTGTGTGTTGTGTGTGTGTGTGTTGTGTGTGGGTGTGTGGTGTGTTGAGTGTCTGCATAAGTTAGACGTGGTGGTTTGATTATGCTTTGCATGTTGTGAACTTTCTGTGTGTGTGAGTGTACGGTTGTGTGTGTGTAGTGTTGTGTGTGTGTGTGGAGTTGTGGTTAGTGTGATGTTGTCGTGTTATGTTCTGCACGTGGTGTGTGTGTGCACGCCAATTTGTCAATGTGTATTAATAATTAAAAGGCATTGAACGCAGCTATGATGCTTGTTTTTGTTTGGTGTCCTGTAGTTATGTTTTTGTGTGTGGTGCGCGCACCAAATTTGGTCTTGTGTACTAATAAATTGCCACTTGACACACCCACTGAAGCTTTTCACTGTCACTGACTATGCTTCTCCCAAAGCTATGTCTAAGCACACGCACACTCACACACACACACCACACACACACCACACACCGCACACACACACAACACACACACACACAACACAAACAACACACACACACACACAGCACGCACGCACACACACACATTCACCCCTACACACTTACTACAGATTTTGAACTTCTGAAACTGAAATTGGACTACCTCCTGCAAAAGAAAAACCAAACTAAGTTCTTCCATTCATGGTACGTGTGGTACTGCTTGTATTATATATATAATATATATATATTATATATATATATATGTATATATATATATATATATATATTTACACACTTATCTCTCTTGTATCTAGTTCAAGTAGTGTTCAAGCAAGCCGCGATTATTCAGGACTGTGTTGTCTTTTGAATGAAAAAGAAAATAATAAACGAGTTCATGACTTATTTGTTGATGTATTTCTTTCTTTCTGTTTTATTATTGTATTTATTTAGTTAGTTAGCTGCCTCCATGACGTACCTGCTCCACATGTCCATCTCTCTCTACACCCATTCCTAGATTCAACCTGTCGCAGCCTCAGGGTCGGAAGGCCACATACCCAGGGAGCCCATCAGGCCACCAGTCAGAGGGGCCCTGCACTGCTGCTGGGTCATTTTTAGTGGTGCCTGGGCTGAGTTTATGATCGTGTATGTAGTTCTGTATTATGTATTGGTTGGTATACTGAGGAAGTCATTCCGTGATGGAAAGATATTGATCTCAGACATTTTTTTCATCTTTGGCTTTTCTTTTGTGTATCTGTGTGTTCTTGGTTGGATTTTGCGTGTATTGTAAGCTACTCACGGTGCAATGGGAAACAGGGCTTTCTGTGGATAGCTGGTGGCTTTGGCAATGACTTCAGTATGAAGGTGTTTTTTTTAAATATTGGTTTACATTCCTTGTGGGTTTGTACACGATTTGGAATTTCGCAACTATCAGGCTGCCATGGTGGCCACCAGCCAGAGAGGCCATGCACTGCTGCTGGGTCACTTTGGTGGTGTTCAGTGGCGCCTGTTCTGAGTGTTGTGAGGTGTTGTAGATGTGTGGATTCCATGAACAGTTGCGGGTTTGTTTGTTTTGTTTTTTTCGGGGGGGGGGGGGTGGTTCGTTTTTGAAAGATTTTGACATAGCATTACAAATTGTAGTTTGTGGTTGTTCGGTCGTAATATATAGAATAAAATGTACTTGACCTGTATTCTGGTATGTTCAATGAGCTTTCAAAAATAGGGAGATATGATAAGGTGATTTGTGATGAACAGAAATCGAAATGACTTCTAGCATAATAGTTATTGTCAAATTTGCATCAAGCAGAATTAAAAAAAAAAAATTCAGTGGAGAGGTTACAAACAAGTATTTTTTTTATAAACTTGGAGAGAAATTGTCCCTTTTTGTGTGGTAAAGCTGCTAAAACCATATATTGCAGTATGCATCTGTCTTCCAGGAGAAAAAACAAAACAAAACATCAAATTTAAAGCGGTCCGGATTATGTTCCAAATTGCACGAGTATCCCAGAGGCAGGTACCCATTTAAAGCTGGGTGAACTGGGGGATTGTACTGAAGCCAAGGCGCGCAAACGGGTCACCCATCCAAGTGGTAACCACGCTCGATGCTGCTTAACCTTGGCTGGGGGAAAGCGAGAGCACTCATTTATGCTGGCCCCTTGAGAAGTTGAGGTCTCTGATGCCTCACTCCCCTATGACCACATGACCTTTTTTCTTTATCCCAGGGGATTCATGTTGGTCCTTACTACGTGGGAAAACGTTTTTTTTTCCCTCTGAGATTAACTTGGTCAATATAACTTTGGCAAAATTAAATAAGTTTGCATCCCTGAAAAGACAATAGGCCTACTTGATCCCTGTTACATTTGTCTTGAAAATGTACTTTGCCTTTTTGAAAAGAAATGTATCTGTTTGGTTCTTGTAGGATAACTCTGTCTCTGTCTGTCTGTCTGTCTCTGTCTGTCTCAGTCTGTCTCTGTCTGTCTCTGTCTCTCTCTCTCTCAATGACAACGGTTTATTGTGATAAGCGAGATGCCCATTCACAAGAGGACAGTGGGAGGGGGACTGGGCACAAAAGACAAAATATCATATACTGAGAACTGAATTAATTTCCGCCCAAATAGTCATCATGGCATGCATTCCATAACATGGCTACAGGAGAGATTCGGATCCTGGTTTGTTTTTTTGCCCTTTAACCTTTGGTCAGCCCTTACAGTGGGAATTGTCAAAGAGGAGATGTGTCCTC
>CM054157.1:51958302-51960802 GCA_028751875.1 Rapana venosa
TGTTTATTCCCTCATTCAGAACTTTGTATTGGAAAGAACAATAAAGACAAGAAGTAAAGAGAGCTGTGTGGGTGTTTCTTTGTTTGTTTGTTTGCTGAGTTAGTGAGTGATTTGGTTGATGTTTTTTGGTCTGGATTTTTTGTATTCCTTATCATTTGTGAAGTGTGTGATATTGCATTGTGCTGCTACGATTTAGGTACGAAATTTGATTTGGTCAAACATTGGTTGTTGTGTTTTTTTTCTTGGTTTGGTGATGTTGTTTTTCGTTGTTTGTTGCTGTTTTTTTAATTTTTATTTATTTTGGCTAAAGCTGCAAGGTTTATGGGTGGTGAGATTTGGTGTTTGTGACAGTGTTTACACACCATTGAAGTAGCCGCACTCCCTTGTGAAAATGCTGGGGGTCTGTCAGTATAAATAAGCATCCCCACCTTCTGGAAATTCTGTGCTAGGATTTCCCTCTTTTCTATCCCTCTCTTTGTTTTTGCCTTGTTCCTTTTCTTCCTGTCACATACTTGTCTATTTTCTGCCTTCTTGGTCCATTCTCCTACCTTTTTTTTTCTCTCTCCCCCTGAAAGACTTTAAAAAAGACAATTCTCTCCCATGCCGAAGTCGGATGTGCTGGGCCTGACTTGTCAGGCGCTTAACGGCAGCGCAACGCGTTTTTTCGCTCATATAATAGACAACGGTAGTTGCTGTCTGAGCGTTCGAAGAAGAAGAAGAAGAAGGTAGCCGTATTCCCGCTTCGGAGAAATAGTCAATTTTAGGTATGATCGATCAAGTTGTTAGAATCCTGGGTATAGACTGTAGTAGAGGTAAAGGTGTCCCATAACCTATGTGGTCTTGGGGGAGCGAGGCATCAGAGACCTCAACTTCACCAGGGGCCAGCATATTGAGGGCGGCGCCCATCTCCTCTCCATCGCTGCTTTACCTTCCCTGACCCTAAAGAGGGCGGGTACCCATTTACAGCTGGGTGAACTAGGGGGTTGTACTGAAGCCAAGGCGCGCAAACGGTCACCCATACAACTGGTAACCACGCTCGACGCTGCTTAACCTTGGCTGGGGGAAAGCGAGTGCTCTGACCACTGAGCTATCCCGTCCCTGTATAGACTTTGAACAAGTCAAAACTTGATTGTTGGTGTAGCGGTAATGTCATGTGTGTGCTTCTGTTTTCCTTGTGACTGGTTATATGAGCTGTTTCTTTTCAGGTGTGCGCGCGCGCGCGTGTGTGTGTAAGTGTGTGTGTAAGTGTGTGTTTGTGTGTGTGTGTGTGTGTGTGCGTGCGAGCGTGCGTTTGTGTGTGTGTGAGATTCAGAATTCAGATTCAGAATTCAGATTCATGATTCAGAATATTTTATTGCCATTTAAGTCATGTGTGTGTGTGTGTTTGTATGTGTGTGTGTGTGTGTGTTGTTGGTTGGTTGGTTGGTTGTCTATCAAAGGGGAAAAAACTGTTCATTGTCAGATGGTTCTGACTGCCTATCAGTGTGCTGTATCTCCCTTGATAGGTTCTACAATTTATTTTTTAATTTTATTTTGCGATAACTATTGCTGCGGTGGTTAGTTTCTGTTGAATCACTCACACACACACACACCACACACACACACACACACACACACACACACACACACACAACACACACACATATACACACACGCGCTCGCACGCACGCACGCATCAGAGAGAGAACACAGAAAGAATAGAAGCGGCAACCCCCCCCCCAAAAAAAAAAAAAAAAAAAAAAAACCCAAAAACCACACACAAAAAAACCACACACACCAAAAAACAAAAAACAACAACAAACAAAAAAAATTTTTAAAAAACAACCAACAAAAAACCCAACCTACCTACGAACCAAAAAAAACAACAACCCCCGAACAAGATAAAATCCCAAAAATGAGACAAGACTGACGAAAGGAAGAAACAGAGAAAGAAAGAAAAAGAAAAATAAACCCAAGGACAAAAACCGAAAGGAAAAAAAGAAAAGAAAAAAACAAAGCAAAAGAAATGGCGAGCGGATCAAAAAAAGTAAAACAGCAACACAAAACATTAAGTTCAAGCAGAAACAGAGATGAGGAAGATACAGACTTCGTGAAAGAAGCAGAAACAAGAAAATATCGCAGCAGCAGCAGCGATAGAGATGGAACCTCGAAACAAAACAGTTGTGCTAACCGAATCAGTCACCAGTTCAGTTTTTTAAAAGGTAAAGGTGTCCCATAACCTGTAAGGTCGTAGGGGAGCGAGGCGTCAGAGACTTCACTTCTCTAGGGCCAGCATATTGAGGGCGGCGCCCATCTCCTCTCCCTCGCTGCTTTACTTTCCCTGACCCTAAAAGAGGGCAGGTACCCATTTACAGCTGGATGAACTGGGAGACTGTACTAAAAGCCAAGGCGCGCAAACGGTCACCCACCCAATCAGTAACCACGCTCGATGCTGGTTAAAATTGGCTGGGGGAAAGCGAGTGCTCTGACCACTGAGCTGTCCTGTCAGTTTTTTTACCGT
>CM054157.1:51965802-51973302 GCA_028751875.1 Rapana venosa
CACACACACACACGTTCGTTATTTCATGAAGTATCAGCCCTAGTACTGATTTGTGGTGAGTATCTCTTGCATCTGTAGTTGTAAAAAACACACCCAAAACAACTAGTATTGTGGTGGTGGTGGTGGTGATGGTGGTGATGGTGTTGTTGTTGTTGTTGTTGTTGGTGGTGGTGGTTGGGGGTCATACACAGGTTCCTTATTTCATGAACGCATGCAGAACATCTTGCGCACACGTTAAAACCCTTTTCTGCTTTTCGGAAGGGTAGGCCATTGTGTGCCGGTGGGAATGGATGACAAAATGTACAAAACTGCATTACTCACGGGGACTGGATGACAAAAAAGCACATTAATGCTTATTCCATTATCCTCGAAATAAAAGAAATAAGAAGAAAACAGGATCTAGGAAACGTTTCAGCGATAGTGGTTGAGTATCGGTTGTGATTACAATTGTAGAAAGCTTGTATTGTTTCCATGTCGTTGTCGTTGTCTTTGTTGTTTGTTGTTTGTTGTTGTCATTGTCGTTTGTTGTTTGTTTGTTGTTGTTGTCATTGTCGTTTGTTGTTTGTTTGTTGTTGTCATTGTCGTTTGTTGTTGTCATTGTCGTTTGTTGTTTGTTTGTCGTTGTCGTTGTCGTTTGTTCTGTCTTGTCGTTTGTTGTTTGTTTGTTGTTGTTGTTTATTGTCGTTTGTTGTTTGTTTGTTGTTGTCATTGTCGTTTGTTGTTGTCATTGTGTTTGTTGTTTGTTTTTTGTTTTCATTGTTGTTTGTTGTTTGTTGGTTGTTGTCATTGTCGTTTGTTGTTTGGGTTTGGGTTTTTGTTATTGTCGTTTGTTGTTTGTTTGTTGTTGTCATTGTCGTTTGTTGTTTGTTTGTTGTTGTAATTGTCGTTTGTTTGTTGTTGTCTTGTCGTTTGTTGTTTGTTTTGTTATTGTCGCCCTTGCTGTTTGTTGTTTGTTTGTTGTTGTCATTGTCGTTTGTTGTCGTCATGGCTGTTTGTTGTTTGTTTGTTGTTGTCATTGTCGTTTGTTGTCGTCATTGCTGTTTGTTGTTTGTTTGTTGTTGTCATTGTGTTTGTTGTTTGTTGGTTGTTGTCATTGTCGTTTGTTTTTGTTGGTTGTTGTCATTGTCGTTTGTTGTTTGTTTGTTGTTGTCATTGTCGTTTGTTGTCGTTTGTTGTTTGTCTGTTGTTGTTATTGTTGTTGGTGGTTGTGTCGGTGGTGTTGTTTTTTGTTTTTATTATCATTCTTCTATTTCGAGGATAATGAAATAAGCATTCATGTGCATTTGTTTTACATCCATTCCCCGTGTGTATGCAGTTTTTGTAAATGTTATCAGCCGTTCCTACCGGCACACAATGACCTACTCTTACGAAAAGCGGAACGAGTTTTAACGTGAGCGCAAGGTGTTCTGTGCACGTTCGCACACGGGACCTCGGTTTATCCGAAGGACTTTGTGTGTGTGTGTGTGTGTGTGTGTGTGTGTGTGTGTTGTGCGTGTGCGTGGGTGCGTTTCGTTTCGTTGCGTGCGTGCGTGCGTGCGTGCGTGCTTTTGGGGGTGTTTTTTGTTGTGTGTGTGTGGTGTGGTGTGTGTGTGTGTGTGTTGTGTGTGTGTGTGTGTGTTGGGGGTGTGTGCGCGCGCTTGCGCGCTTGCGGTGCGTGCGTGCGTGCGTGCGTGCGTGTGTGTGTGTGTGTGTGTTGTGTGTGTGTGTGTGCGTTTTGTGTGAGGGAGAGAGAGAGAGAGAGAGAGAGAGGAGAGAGAGAGAGAGAGAGAGAGAGAGAGAGGTTTTATGGTTTTCATTGTATTTTTGGGAAAGAGAGCAAGTAAGCATAATTCAGTTCCTCTTTAACCAACGTAGGTGTGTGACTGTGTCCATGTGCGTCATAAACGTTCATATGACCAATTTCTCAGAAACCTGTCACGAAAGCCGTTTATGGCATTACGAGAAGAGACGTGTGAATACGCAGTTTTGATATGTATGTATGTATGTATGTATGTATGTATGTATGTATGTATGTATGTATGTATGTATGTATGTGTGTGAGTGTGTGAGTATGAATGTATGTATGTATGGGATGTATGTATGCATGTATGTATGTATGTATGTATGTATGTATGTATGTATGTATGTATGTATGTATGTATGATGTATGTATGTATGTATGTATTTTATGTGTGTATGTATGTATGTATGTATGTATGTATGTATGTATGTATGTATGTATGTATGTTGTATGTGTGTGGGGTGTATTATGTATGTATGTATGTGTGTGTGTGTGTGTGTGTGTGTGAGTATGTTATGTATGTATGTATGTATGTATGTGTTTGTGTGTGAGTTTGTATGTATGTTGTATGTATGTATGTATGTATGTATGTATGTATGATGTATGCTGTATGTATGTTGTATGTATGTATGTTGTATGTATGTATGGATGTATGTATGTATGCATGTATGTATGTATGTATGTATGTATGTATGTATTTTTTGTATGTATGTATGTATGTATTTTATGTCTGTCTGTCTGTCTGTTCTGTCTGTCTGTAGTACGTACGTACGTATGTCTGTCTGTCTGTCTGTTGTATGTATGTATGAATGTTGTCTGTCTGTCTGTCTGTATGTATGCAAAGCATGTATGTATGTATGTATGTATGTATGTATGTATGTATGTATGTATGTATGTGTTTTGTGTATGTATGTTTGTATGTATGTATGTATGTATGTGCGTATGTATGTATGTATGTATGCATGTATGTATGTATGTATGTATGTATGTATGTATGCACGTCTGTCTGTCTTTCTGTCTGTCTGGATGTCTGTATGTATGTATGTATGTATGTATGTATGTATGTATGTATGTATGTATGTATGTATGCATGTATGTATGCATGTATGTATGTATGTAGCAACAGAGCTCTCCAGAAAGTGTCATGATTTCAATCTTAACTAAATGACTTGATCTGCGAAAGGCCGGAGGGAGGGAGAGCCTAGTGGTTAGAACATTGGCTCCTGTTCTGAGGGCCCGGCTTTCAGCAGCCACCCAGACACCCGCTTAAGTGTTTTTACCCAGACCCCCACCCCATCCCACCCCCACCCCTCCCACCTACTAGAGTTAACCTCAGGACCAACTCCACTCTCCCCAAAAGTGCTTTGGATGAAACTATAA
Organism: Rapana venosa; assembly: GCA_028751875.1. Lineage (NCBI taxonomy): Eukaryota > Metazoa > Mollusca > Gastropoda > Neogastropoda > Muricidae > Rapana > Rapana venosa. The sequence goes on from CM054157.1 coordinate 51,968,963, forward strand.
AACCAAAGTCCCGTATGCGAACGCACACAGAATATCTTTCGCACACTTTAACACCCGTTCTGCTTTTTGAAAGAGTGGGCCATCGCGTGTCTGTTGCAACAGATGACAAATAAAAAATATATATTTTTAAAAAAAGCATGCATATTTGTCCCCGAAGTTCGATAACGGCTACCTTAACGGTGGGTAAAAAACTGTCACATGCACAACATCTCACCATTGGTGAACCTCAGTTATGAGAATATAAATATACATACAAGAGAGAGAGTGAGAGAGAGAGAGAGAGAGAGAGAGAGAGAGAGAGAGAGAGAGAGAGAGAGATGTTGGTTTGAATGCCGGTGTGTCCTTATCACCAAGTAGTGAATGGACATTAAAGAAAAACAAACAAACAAACCTCAGAGCTCAAATCGAGGAAGTAAAACATTTTGTGATAATAAGTGTACAGAGATAGAAATGCTATAACTGTACAGAGATAGAAATGTTATAACTGTACAGAGATAGAAATGTTATAGCTGTACAGAGGTAGAATGTTATAACTGTACAGATACAGAAATGTAATAACTGTACAGAGATAGAAATGTTATAGCTGTTCAGAGATAGAAATGTTATAGCTGTACAGTAACAGAAATGTTATAATTGTACAATTGTAGAAATGTGATAAATGTACAGAGATAGACATGTTATAACTGTACAGAGATAGAAATGTTATATCTGTACAGAGACAGAAATGTTATAAGTGTACAGAGATAGAAATGTTACAAATGTACATAGACAGAAACATTATAACTGTAAAGCGACAGAAACATTATAACTGTACAGAGATAGAAATGTCATAACTGTACAGAGATAGAAACGTTATAACTGTACAGAGATAGAAATGTTATAACTGTACAGAGACCGAAATGTTATAACTGTACAGAGATAGAGATGTTATAACTGTACACAGATAGAAATGTTATAACTGTACAGAGACAGACATGTTATATTTGTACAGAGACAGAAATGTTATAACTGTACATTGACAGAAATGTTATAACTGTACATTGACAGAAATGTTATAACTGTACATTGGCAGAAATGTCATAACTGTACAGAGATAGAAATGTTATAACTGTACAGAGATAGAAATGTTATAACTGTACACAGATAGAAATGTTATAACTGTACAGAGATAGAAATGTTAAAAGTCTTAATAGAGAGAAATGTTATAACTGTTCAGAGACAGAAATGTTATAACTGTACAGAAATAGAAATGTTATAACTGTACAGAGACAGAAATGTTATAACTGTAGAGAAATAGAAATGTTATAACTGTACAGAGATAGAAATGTTATAACTGTACATAGACAGAAATGTTATAACTGTACATAGACAGAAATGTTATAACTGTACAGAGACATAAATGTTATCACTGCACAGAGATAGAAATGTTATAACTGTACAGTGATAGAAATGTTATAACTGTACATAGACAGAAATGTTATAACTGTACATAGACAGAAATGTTATAACTGTACAGAGACATAAATGTTATCACTGCACAGAGATAGAAATGTTATAACTGTACAGTGATAGAAATGTTATCACATGTCCCGTAGACATCCAATTTTTTGCAAAAATGGTGGACAGGTATCAGAGATACTAGTTTGGACATAGTAGCAGACGTAGGCATCTGTCAGTCTCGGAAGACTATGGAGTTGTGCTCTAGGTGTTATTCATTCTGGTACAGTAGCGTCGGGTGTGGCTGGCCAGTCCCACACGGGAATGACAGACAGTGCCTATGGCAGAGGGCACAGATGAAGTCTGACAATGCTGGTCTGTCTGCCTGGGCTGCAGCCTTTCTTCTCGTTCTCTTTGCCTCGTGCTGCTGAGCAAGAGTCTCTTCGGAATTGGAGAGACCTTTCTGCACAGTCTGTCTCCAGGCTGACTGTTCGAGGGCTGTTGCTTCCCAGTTATTCTGGTCGGAGCCAATGCGCTTTCTTACTTTGGACATGAGTTTATTCGTTTCATACTGAGGAAACTTATATGACTTTTTTTTTTTGGGGGGGGGGGGGGGGGGGGGGCGGGGGGGGGGACGGGGGGGGGGGGAGGGAAGGGGGTGGGGGGATGGGAAGGGTAGGAAGATGGCATCGTAGGTTTGAACGTTGTTCGATTAGATAATTATTATTGTCTTATGCCAGAATTTTGGTCGTATTCCAATCATTCCCTATATATGTGTTTTATCTTTAGCGCATGTCAACTTAGTATTATTATTTTTCCCATCAGCTGATGAAATGTTAATCTGGAAATCTCTTCTAGTTTTGTAAAAACATTTTTATCAGATTTGAGGCTATTTTATGAAAGTGTGATTTGCTACCTTTCAAAAAAGAGTTAATCTATTCCCCCCCCCCCCCCGCACGCGCGCGCGCGCGCGCGCGCACACACACACACACACACACACACACACACACACACAACACACACACACACACACACACACACACACACACACACACACACACACACACACACACACACACACACAACACACACATGGGGGACGGGATAGCTTAGTGGTTAGAGCGTTGCGCATTGTGCTCGTTATCTGCTGACCCGGGTTCCAATCCCATCCGAGTTGGCATCAGTGCCGACTGTACTCCTCGAAAAGTCCTCTGGATGAGACTATTAATCGAGGTCCCGTGTGCAAACGCGCGCAGAACATCTTGCGAACACGTTAAAACCTGTTCCACTCTTCGGAAGAGTAGACCTTTGTGTGCCGGGGCCAGAGTAAACCAAGTGACCATTGTGAGACTGAGGACTGGACTCTGCAGACTCAGACATCACATGTTCACCAAGTTCCACATTGGTGATTCTGAGGCGTGCCCCTGTGGCACTTCTCCCATGACAGTGGAAGAACACTTCCTCCTCCAGACCTGTCTATCCAGCACACCAAAACATGAGGGCCGATATCTGGCCTACTGACCTATCTGCCGATGAGGGACAAACTCTTCAGACCCCTGGAGGGCCTTCAGCGCACAGCAGCATTTGTCAGGGCCTCAGGAGTTGCCGTCTGAGCGTTCGACGAAGAAGAAAAAGGCAAATCTGCCAAAAATGCCTTACCCACAGATACACTCAAATGGATATTTTCGCAAAAAAGGGGAAACAGAAACATAGCTAACAAGTAGTAGTCGTAGTTTCACAAATCATGTACTGCTGCTGCTGCTGCTGCTGCTGTTGTTGTTGTTGTTGTTGTTGTTGTTGTTGTTGTTGCTGTTGTTGTAAAGAAACAACACAGATTCCAACAAGCAAAGATGACACTGAGATAATTTCAGAGATGATTCTCAAGTGGTGGAATCCTACAAAAAAAGTATAATCATGGCTAATTTCAGGGGACGGGACAGCTCAGTGGTCAGAGCACTCGCTTTCCCCCAGCTAAGGTTAAGCAGCATCGAGCGTGGTTACCACTTGGGTGGGTGACCGTTTACGCGCTTAGGTTTCAGTACAGTCCCCCAGTTCACCCAGCTTTAAAAGGATACCTGCCCTCTTTAGGGTCAGGGAAGGTAAAGCAGCGAGGGAGAGGAGATGGGCGCCGCCCTCAAAATGCTGGCCCCTAGAGAAGCTGAGGTCTGTGATGCCTCACTCCTCCTTACGACCACATAGGTTATGGGTCACCTTTACCTGACTTTGACCTTAGTTTCAGACAGGCCTTGAGTTGAGGATGGAGGAGGACAAGAGCAGACTGGTCAGGGAACTGCGGCAACGGGTGGCCCACCTGCCGCCATTGCCTGACGAGCCTGACTTCAGCACTGCAGACGACACGTACGTCAGGCAGGCAGGCAGGCAGGCAGTCGGCTGCCCCGTCACTCGCTTGCTGCTTTGTTTGTTCCTTCCTTCCTTCGGTCTTTCCTTCCTTCCAGCCGTCCTTCCTTCGTTCCTTCCTTCCTTCCTTTCATGCCTTCCCAAGCGCTTTGATTTGTCTCTGCAAGATATAGCGATTTATAAATTCCATTTATTATTATTATTATTATTATTATTATTATTATTATTATTATTCCTCCTGCCTTCCTTCTTCCTTCCTTACCCTTCATTCCCGCCTTCCTGCTTCCTTCCTTCCTTCCCTTCATTCATGCCTTGCTTCTTCCTTCCTTCCTTCACTTCATTCCTTCCTTCATTTATTCATGCATTCCATAAATGAATGAATCAATTTGTTCATCCATTCTTTTTGTTCGTCATTTAGTTGTTTTTTGTTCTTATTCATTTAGTCACCTGTCCGTCAGTTCGTCCATCCATTCATCCATTTGTCCATCCATTCATCTATGTGTCCATCCATCCATCCATTTGTCCATCCATCCATCCATTTGTCC
>CM054157.1:51975802-52018302 GCA_028751875.1 Rapana venosa
TGTTGTTTAAAGGATGATGTAGTGTTGTTTAAAGGTGATGTAGTGTTGTTTAAAGATGATGTAGTGTTGTTGAAAGATGATGTATTGTTGTTTAAAAGATGATGTATTGTTAAAAAATGTATTGATGTTAACAGATGATGTATTGATGTTAAAAGATGATGTATTGATGATTTGATTTAGGTATCCTGTGATATATTCAGCCATTCCAAACACGTCCTCTGTATGTGATATTTTCACTGGATTTTAGCAAACAGAAAATTAATATGTGGACATTTTAAACACATCCTTATATTCGATGGTGGATTCGGTTTCTTGGCCTACTGACCTGCTGATGAGGGACAAACTCTTCGGACCCCTGGAGGGAGGGCCTTCAGCGTACCACGGCAGCATTTGTCAGGGCCTCAGGAGTTGCTGTCTGAGCGTTCGACGACGAAGAAGAACAGAAGTTCTTGACATGCAGGGATAATGTAGATATTGCAAACACATCCTTTATAGAGGACACTTCGTCTTCCAAGTCGGAACGTGGGTACTTACAATTAATGAGAGGGGAAAGGGGGGCGGCGCTCACATACACAAAACTGTCACATTGGTGAACCTCGGAGCTCTTTTTAAAATTTTATTTTTTATTTTTCATTCTTTTATATCGAAGATAATGGAATAAGCACTTGTGTGCTTTTTTACATCCAGTCCCCGTGTGTATGCAGTTTTGTAAATTCTGTTATCTGTTCTCACCGGCACACAATGGCCTACTCTTACAAAACGCGGAACAGGATTTAACGTGTGAGCAAGATGTTCTGCATGCGTTCGCACACGAGGCCTTGGATTATAGTCTCATCCGAAGGCAAGGTATGTTTGTCCGTCGTGTTCGACGATGACCTCCAAAACAGCAGAGGAGGCAGCTGCTGTTTCGGAAATTGGGCAGAAATTTGATTATAGTGGAGATGCCTTGCCCACAGCACACCCCTACTCTCTCGGCCAAGTGGGCATAAGGACAGTCAGCGTTGGAGATGTTCTCCAAAGGCCAACTAGCCCCCAGGGCTGCAGCACGTAAAGACTGTGCAAGTCAAGCCTCCTAGTCAGAGAGTCATAGTCGATCACTAAAGACTAAGCTGTAAAGTGGAATTCCATGAGTGGGAAAGCCGCTGATCATACAGTCTCTCACTTTGCTGTTGCCCCCAGCGTCAATGGTTTAATCAAGAACTGTGATAAACCCCAGGCGCTGACGGCAAAGAGACGACATTTCGTCTCCTAGGCTGAAAGCGTGTGCTAGAGACTCCTGCATTATTGCCGAAAGACCAGGTGGTGATTCCCACCCTGAATCGAACGAATAATGACACCATAATTATCAGACACAATGAGGATTACGCTTGGTTACACTTTATTGCTAAAGGTTGCTATAATGTAGCGTTTCAGTGTTGTCATTAAAAAATGTGTTCTTAAATAGATGGCTTGATGGAAAAAAATCAAATGCATTGCTTATTCAATGTACCATCTGGAAATAAAAATTTGACTTGACTTGACTTGAATTGACTTAACATCTCTATTCAAACAACAATAAACTAGTATATTATACCTTTTGTTTTTTTCTAATAAAAAAAAGAGAACGATAAAATTATGAAGAAAAGACCCCATCCCCCACCCCCTTCCGACCCCCCCCCCCCCCAATCACCCCCCACCCCTGCTGGTCAAAAAGCCCAACTAAAAAATCGCCAAAACCTCACCCAAAACCCACAACATCGCCATATAGGCAGCCATACTCCGACTTCAGAGGATTTTTCTTCTTTAAAGGAGAGTGCAGGTTGTTTATGTGAAGAGCTTGTCATGGCTGAAGGCACAATCTCAGCACAACATTTTACAACATGACAACATTTGTTTGTGTGTGTGTAGGCCTTGGCAATTTAGCTGACACCAATAACTGACACAGCTTTTGGCCTGGGTTGGAGTTTTGAAGTTTGAAGGAAGAAACGTTAAAGGCTTCATTTCATTTTCATTTTACCACTTTAAGTCACGAGATTTCTCTGCGTGAAATTCGGGCTGCTCTCCCCGGGGAGAGCGCGTCGCCACAAGAGCAGCGTCACCTATGTTTGTTTGTCTGCAACTGTATTTGTTTCCCTATCAGAGTGGCTTTTTTCTAAGAATTTTGCCAGAGACAACTCTCTTGTTGCCGTGAGTTCTTTTACATGCGATGAATAATTTTGTGTAACACACGGGACCTCGGTTTAACGTCTCATCCAAAAGACTAACGCCCAGACCACCACTCATGGTCTAATGGATGGGGGAAAAATTTCGGGCTTGGTGAAGGCAGGAAATATTGATGGTTTATGCTTGGTAGTGGTGATGGTGGTGGTGGTGATGGTGCGGCGGTGATGGTGGTAGTGGTGATGATGGTGGTGGTGGTTGTAATGGTGGTGGTGGTGGTAATGGTGATGATGATGGTGGTGGTGGTAGTGGTGATAGTGGTGGTGGTGATGGTGTGGCAGTGATGGTGGTAGTGGTGGTGGTGATGGTGGTGGTGGTAGTAGTGGCGATGATGGTGGTGGTGGTGGTGGTGGCGATGGTGGTGGTGATGGTGGTGGTGGTGGCGATGGTGGTGGTGGTGGTGGTGGTGGTGGCGATGGTGGTGGTGGTGGCGATGGTGGTGGTGGTGGTGGTGGTGGCGATGGTGGTGGTGATGGTGGTGGTGGTGGTGATGGTGGTGGTGGTGGCGATGGTGGTGGTGGTGGCGATGGTGGTGGTGGTGGCGATGGTGGTGGTGGTGGCGATGGTGGTGGTGGTGGTGGGTTTGATGGTGGTGGTGGGGGTGATGGAGGCAATGGTGGTAGTAGTGGTGGTGGTAGTGGTGGTGGTGGTGGTGGTGGTGGTAGTAGTGGTGGTGGTAGTAGTGGTGGTGGTAGTAGTGGTGGTGGGGTTAGTAGTGGTGGTGGTGGTGGTAGTGGGGGTGGTGTATGTGTGTCTTCAAATTCATTTAATGTTATTTTAATTTTATTTTTTAAGTTATTCTTTTATATCGAGGATAATGGAATAAGCAATTATGTGCTTTTTTTTACATCCAGTCCCCGTGTGTATGCAGTTTTGTAAATTTTGTCATCTATTCCCAACGGCACACAATGGTTTACTCTTACAAAAAGCGGAACAGGTTTTAACGTCTTGTGTGTGTGCGCTTGCGTGCGTGCGTGTGTGTATGTGTGTGTGTGCGTGCGCGTGTGTATATGTGTGTGCGTGTGCGTGTGCGTTTGTGTATGTGCGTGTACGTGTTTGTGTATGTGTGTGTGCGTGTGTGTTTGTGTATGTGCGTGTACGTGTTTGTGTATGTGTGTGTGCGTGCGTGTGTGTTTGTGTGTGTGCGTGTATGTGTGTGTGTGTGTGTGTTTGGGGGCGCTATTTCTTTTAAATGTGTGTTCTTACTTATTTATCTGCATACACACGGGGACTGGGTGTAGAAAAGCACATTAGTATTTATTCCATTATCCTTGATATAAAAGAATTAAATCTTTTATGTACTTACGTTGTTGTTGATTATGTTGGTGTAGTTTTGTTGAAGTGGTAAATGATTATGGATTTCAAGATGTCATATTTCAGTAACATCAATAATAATAATAAAAAAGTATATCACAGCTCTTCCTTATATTTCATGAATGCCATTGTTTATTCTTATATTATCTCTCTCTATCTATCTCTCACACACACGCGCGTGCGCACACACACGCACATACACACACACACATCCACAGAGACAGAGACGCACACACAGAGAAACACACACACACACACACACGCACACACATAAATACAAATACACACACACACACGCGCACACACACACACACACACACATGCACACACACACACACACACACGCACACACTCACACACACAGATGGCTTGATGAAAAAAAGCAAATGCATTGCTTATTCAATGTACCATCTGGAAATAAAATTTTGACTTGACTTGACTTGACACATGCACGCACACACACAAAGGGTCAGAAACTATTTAAAAAAATTTTTAAACCCACAAAAACCCAAACCAGCACAGAATACTGGTCGACTGTCAAAAAAAAAAAGAAGAAGGAAAACCCCAACCAGCCAAAGAGACACAATAACACCAACATGAAACAAAAAATGCCAAAAGACCCAAAAAGACGACCCAGCAGAGCAAAACCAGCCCCGCAGACAACAGAGAAAAGTAACCTACACCCCACACAAAGTGTCATCTAGAAAATTCATGCAGCAGATTTTGCCCCATTGAATCAGCTTCATTCTGAGATCTACGTATGAACATTTTGCTCTCGAAAACCAACCTGATAAAATGGGGGCAACACTTGAAGAATGATTATGTCTGTTAACTCTCTCTCTCTCTCTCTCTCTCTCTCTCTCTCTCTCTCTCTCTCTCTCTCGGAGAGGTGTTCACGATTGGAGAAAGTCGACTGTCATTGAGCTCCTGCTAAATTAATTGCTAATTTGCTAATTACTTTGTACTTACCACTAGTAACTAATTGTGGTTGTAATAGTCTGATCAGTTTGTTCATGCTGATCTCTATAGTATAAATTTTGTTTAGCAAAAGTCAAAATTATTTTCAAAATCGTTAATTGAAATTGGTCGTGTGGGGCAGGCCTGCACTCCCACATAACGAAAAGTTGCAGCGCTGGTTTGGCTGTGCAGAGAAGTTCACCTCTCACAATGCATGCTGACTTGGGGGGCCTCCTTCATGCCGCATTGCTCACCATGTGAAAACAGCTGACCAGTTGAACGGCAATAATGTTGGCGCTGCGACTACGTATGAATGTTACAAGAATTTCCTAATAGCACCTCCCCCCCCCCCCCCTGCCCCCAACCCTTCTATTTTATTGTTTCTCTAATATATCTATTTTCGTTGGGTTTTTTTGGTTTTTTTAATTTCTTCTTTTTGTATGTTCATGATGAAGTGTCATTAATGCCAGCCATAGACACTGATTACAGCAATGGCAGAATACGCTACTTCCGATCCTTGTTCCGAAGTGGAGGAACAGATCAAGCTAAAGAAACTTCAACCAACCCTGGATGAAATTCAAAAACGGTTTTCCTGTGATACAAAAGAACTGATGGTGTGGCGAAACGTACTGTTGTACCGCTACTTAGCTGTATCACATGCTTCGTTTTTTGCCAGAATTGCTGACTATGACAGTGACATGAACGAACTGCCTTCATCCCACACTGGATCACCACATTGCCCCCCAAGCTGCACAAGACTGTGATTCGCCTGTATCATAATTCATTCAAAAGTGTGACGGTGACTCTGTACTATTCTCCCTCTCAGTCTTCAGGCACCCTGTTGTGCCAAGGAAATGACTGTGTGCAATGGGACTCACGTGAGTGTGAAGCCCTGAAAACAGTGGTCGTGGACTACATGCGGCACAATGATTGTAACAAACTGGCAAAGTCTGTGTTGAATGTGCCGCTTGTTTTCCTTCACACCCCAGACCCATTACCGTTCACCACCCCGGACATTGATGTTGCCAACAGTGAGGGTAATGCTGACGCTTCTCCTCAAACTGACTGCACACCCCTGCTTATGTCTTGTGAGCAGCATCAACCATCTCCCCAAGCTGTTGTTCTCATGTCTCCCACTCCCTCCGTGAGGGAAACAGATGCCCCACCCTCACAACTATTAACGCCAATCCGCAAAAAGACTAAACATTACAGAAGGCGTACCTTGTGCTTCACACCCAAACAGCACAAACGCAAGTCTCTTCATATTTGTGCATGTTCTAAAAAACTTTGTCAGTTGGAAACCGTTCTTGAGGACATTGTTAAGGAAAACAAAGAGTTTACAAACATACAGGTGTCAAAAATTGATGACGTAAAAATTGCCATAAAAAATGAAATTAAATCACGACTAAATGAAAAATTTGACCTGATGATGGATAGATTGGAAACAAAGATGTCAGAACTTGCTCATACACTTGATCAGGTAAAGAAAGAAAACCAGTCCCTGAAATCTCAGTTAGCTCACATAAAAGCAGGCACAAAAAACAACAAACCGAAAGTACTGTATGATGCATCCACTCAATCTGACCACTCCTTGTCTGTTACAAACATTTCATCTTTAATTGATCAGACACAGCATGTCTCCAAACCCTATATGAATACAAAGACTGACAGTCGCACAGCTGACGAGTCCAGTTTACAGTCACGCACACCGACTACTAACAAACCCGATTATGCAACTCTGACACAGTCCTCTACGGCAGTGGAATCGTCAGACTCTAAATCGGAGGAAGATGACATACTGTACTCTATCCCTGTGTCTAACATGTTCTCAACACTACACGAAGACTCTACTGCAAACACTACAAACAGAAGTCCCCATCGCATGCATGCCACCCCATCCACCAGTTACAACAATCATTGCGTAAACTCAATTAGCAAATCCATGACATCCACCCATTCCAAACCTACACCTCAAGAAGTGATGAACAGTGTTGTCATCCCTGACAAAACCACATCACTTCTCATTGGTGATTCAGTCGTCAGGTTTCTAAATCCTAAAAGGCTGACACCACAGCAAAACCCTATGTACAAGCTCTGTGTTCCGGGCCTATCTGTCTCTGATCTTAACACATGGCTGCTTTCCCAAACCTCATTCTCTGGCATCAAGCATCTTTTCCTTCACGTAGGTTTAAATAGCTGTCCCTCTGGTCAAATCACAGTAGACACATGGACACAATTAATCTCTCTTTGTAAAACAGTTTTCCCCTCGTCAACTATAGCCCTCAGTTCAATCATTCCAGCCAAAGGCAGACACAACCTGAATAACGCCATAGCGCCCTCTAACAAGAAGCCAAAGGCAGACACAGCCTGAATAACGCCATAGCGCCCTCTAACAAGAATCTGCACAGAGCCTGCCAACTCCAAGATGTGACTTTAATTGATAACAGCAGTTCCTTTGTTACACCGTCAGGAGCCCCACGGCTTGCTCTGTACAGAGACGCATTTCACCCCAGCATGCAGGGAACAGCCAAACTGGCTGTCAACATCATTAAAACACTGGCTAGCTGGCACCCTGATCAGTACCAGAATTATAATACCCAAAGTTCTGTTCGTCAGACCCGGGTAGATAACAACCAGCAAGCAAGCCATTTACAGCATCCGCCAAACCATAACGTCTATGAACAGACAAATCAAAGACAGACACAAGTACAACATGACTCTGTCTGGCAACAACATAGAACCCAGCCCACTTCCTTTTATCCTCATCCAGCGTCAGTACATCACTTTCCACCCTGCCTCTCGTCTAACAATAGATTGCCGCTACCCTCCCTTACCTCCCCCCTCTTACCCACCTCCATCTCATGGCAGGCACTATGGCAGACATACTGGGCATAGTCCTGACATGCTGCACTACCCCCAACCTGCATATGCAACAGAAGCTGCTGCTGTTGCAGACTTTGGTCAGAATGCCATGCGACCCCCTGCTAACATCCCATGGGATTTATCTCTAAGAGACTTCCTCATGTCTCAGATTATGCCCCAACAGTGAGAGTTTTGTTATGAAATGTATGTGACCAGAAATATTGCCTTAAATATCCTTCTGTATTTTTGTGCCGAAATCTTATGTCATACCTGGTTTTTTCATCAAATTTTTTTCAAAGATGTGCCCAGGCGGGTACACCCATGTTCACTAATATCTCTATCTATGCATGTCAGTCTGTTTGTGTATGACGGTGCACAGTACACCATCTGGTCCCTGCACGCGTGTGTGTGTGCGTGTGTGTGTGTGTGTGTTTGTGTTTGCGTGTGTGCGTGTGTGTGTGTTTGCCTGCGTGCGTGCATGCATGCGTATATGTGTGTTTGCGTGCGTGCATGCATGCATGCGTATATGTGTATGTGTGCATGCATGCATGCGGGCGCGGGCGCGCACTCGCGCGCAGGTGCATGCGTGTTTTGTGTCGCAGCGACAGCAAGGCCGATGATAAGAATTTATTGTCCCCCAAATCGCCTTGTGCTGGTAAACTGGTTGAATGGTTGGTTTTCATTCTGCCAACAGGGAATTTGTGGATTTGTCTCAGTTTTGACAATTGTGATTTGATGTGCGAGTCTTACTGCTTGTGGATTTATACACTAAATTTGAACAGTTTTTGACCTTAAAAATAATAACCGCCGTCTTTGTGTGCGCGCGGGTGTGTGGGTTGGTTTTGTTTCCCCTCTTTGATCTAACTTTATAATTATTGTATAAAATATTTGAATTTTTTCTTCTTCTGAATTTACTATTGTAAAATATTCATGTGCCCTCTTGTATGATGTCTGTAACACTTAGAAAGTGGCCCTTCAAAAGAAGGATTGCGAGTTGGGTATTTAAACATAAATCATGCTTATAACAAATTAGATGACATAGCAATGATTTTGGATAACTTTGGTAAAAACTTTCATTTGTTTTGCCTTTCTGAATCACGATTACGTGTTCAAATACCAGATTCTGACCTGTTATTTCCTGGTTACAGTGTCATTCGTCGTGACTCAAAAACTTCTAAAGAGACAGGCTTATTATTATACTATAATCAGTCAGTCACACTAAATAGAATCTCTGAATTGGAACAGTACCATGTTGAGTCTTTATGGGTAGAAGTTAAATTAAAGCACACTAAACCATTACTTGTTGGCTTTATCTACAGAAATCCTTCAGAAAGAATAAACTGGTACAATGATTTTAACACAATGATGGACGCAGCTATACTTCATAACAATGAAATAATACTACTAGGTGACTTTAATATTGATCTACTAAAACCTCAAGTACAATGGATTCAACTTTTTAAAACACTTAACTTAAATCAACTTATCGACTGTCCAACTCGTATTACAGAAACAACTAGTACTCTAATTGATCATGTTTACGTTTCTTCTGAACAAAGCATTGTTGAAGTCTGTTCACCCGTTTTCTCGTGCAGTGACCATTTCCCTATTTGTATAACTTGGTCGAGAAAAGGGATAAAAATCCCCCGGATGGGACACAAAACAATACAATATAGATGTTTTAAACAATTCAAAGAAGATTCTTTTCTTAGTGATCTAGCAAACTCCTGTCTATCACATGTTTATCAATATACAGATCCAGAGGAAGCCAAAGACTTCTGGATACGCACCTTCTCTGAAATATATAATAAACACGCTCCTATAAAAACAAAACGCGTAAAATCCAAGCCAAAACCTCCATGGATAACAGAAGAAATAAAGAAAGAAATAAAGAAAAGAGACTTTTTAAAATCTAAACATGATAAAGAGTTTAAAAACCAAAGAAACAAGGTGACGACCATGAAGCGTGCAGCTAAACAAAAGTACTTCCAAGATCTTGTATCTGACAGAAAAAACTGTAGACACATATGGAAAGCCATTAATCTACTAACAAACAAAACTAACATAAAGTCACACACTACGGTAAAAGATATATCTCCCATTAAATTAAATAATCATTTTGTCAGGATAGCTGACAATTTGATAAAGTGTGAAGACTGGAGAGATAATGATTTAGAACACTTAAGGGCTTATTGTGAATCAAAAAATGTACGTTCTAAACTACATATTCCATTTATTTCTTTACCTGAAGTGCTGACATCTCTATTGCAGTTAAATCAGTCAGCCACAAAGGATTTCCACGGACTAGACAGTAAAATAATCAAAACTGCTGCGCCTGTAATAGCCGATACTCTTACATTTATTTATAATCTTTGCATTGACAAAGCTTATTTTCCCTCTCAATTTAAAATGGCTAAAGTTATTCCTTTCCTTAAATCTGGTGCATCAGATGAACCTTCCAACTACAGGCCAATATCAATCTTATCTATATTATCAAAGCCTCTAGAAAAGCATGTACAAAAATATTTGCTCCTACATTTAGAAAAATATGATTTGATAAATCCAAGTCAATCAGGTTTCAGAAAAAATCATTCATGCCACACGGCTCTAATAAATATGGTAGACAAATGGCTTTTAAATATAAATAACAATATGTTTACTGGAGTTGTCTTCGCTGATTTTGCGAAGGCTTTCGATGTTATAAACCACACACTTCTGTTAAAAAAATTACAACTATATGGAATATCTAATAATACTCTTAGATTTTTCAAATCATTTTTGTCAAATAGACAACAGTCAGTATTTGTTGGCATGTCTCATTCTGATTTTCTCACAGTGACAAATGGTGTTCCCCAAGGTTCAGTTCTAGGCCCAGTACTTTTCTCACTTTATATCAATGACTTGCCTTTGTACATAAATGCTACTTGTGACTTATTTGCAGATGACAACTCAATACATGATAAAAACCATTCCTTAAACCTTCTATCATCTAGTCTCCAAGGCAATATACATAAACTTACCAGATGGGCAGAACTAAATCACATGTCCCTAAATCCAAGTAAAACTAAGTGTATGTGCATAACAACGAGACAAAAGCGACAAAACCAGCTTTCTTCTATGTCTCCTATAAATGTTTCTGGTGAAAATATTGAAGAAGTAAATTTCCACAAGGTATTAGGAATCACTATCGATCATAATCTTTCATGGAAAGAGCACATTGCCAAAATAAGTAAAATTGTATCCCAAAAGGTGTTTCAGCTATCTAAAATAAAACACTTCCTTAATCTTAGTGCTAGAAAACAATTTTTTCATGCGCATATAAATTCTGTTATAGAATATGCATCAACTTTGTGGGATTCTGCAAGTGCAAATACTTTGAAACCTCTGGCTAGATTATATAAGCGTGCCATTAAACTTATTCTCTTAAAATCAAATTCGTTAACTTCTATGGACTAAAAACAGTTGACATTTTACCTTTAAATTTGAAGTTGGAATACAACAAAGCTTTAATGATGCACAGGATAGTATATGGTAATGCACCACCCACTCTGGCAAAACGTTTTTCAGTTAATACTTATTGTCATTCACATAAAATTACTGTGCCGAAACCCAGAATAGATTTGTTCAAATCTAGTCTTATATTTAGTGGTGGCACTTATTGGAATAATCTACCAGCATCCTTAAAAAGTATTTCTTCCATGCCAAACTTTAAAAAATCCTTGAAACATTTTCTGATGAATGAAAAGCTCACAATGACTGGCTGTTGACTTTGTACTATGAAAAAATGTATATACATTTTTTTTTCTTTTTTAACTATTGTGATATACGTCAGTCTCATTTTGCGGTGACTTAGATCAACCATATTTTTTATAGTCTATCTATCTCGTGTCTGTCAATCTTTGTCTGTCTGTGTATCTGTCTGCATGTGTGTTTCTCTTCTGTCCGTCTGTCTGTCTGTCTGTGACTCTCCCTGTGTCTCTATCTCTGTCTGCCTCTGTTTTTCTGTCTGTCTGCCTGTCTGTTGTCTCTCTCTCTCTCTCTCTCTCTCTCTCTCTCTCTCTCTCTCTCTCTCTCTCTCTCTCTCTCTCTCTCTCTTCTCTCCTCTCCTCTCCTCTCCTCTCCTCTCCTCTCTCTCCTTTACTATATTGTACTCTCCAGCTATTTGTATTTTGTTGTTTTTTCTACTTCAAATATGATTTTGTGACTTTATGCTCGTGTTTTTGTAAAACGATATGGGTATATGCGTAGAATATGTTGGGGGGGGGGGGGGGGGGGTGTTTGTTTGGGGTTTTTTGTTTGCTTGTTGTTATTGTTGTTTTTTGGGGGGGTGGGGTGGGGGTTGCATTTGGACAATATGATGGATTCCTTTTTCTTCTTCATACATAGATATTTTTGGGACTTTTTTGTGTGTGTGTGTCTTTGATTTGGTACATATTTTGCTTGTTTGCTATTCTTCTTCTTTTTTATGCCCAGAAGGCTGGTTGTAAACAAGTGTTTGCTTATGCCATTACCCTCTTTAAATAACATTCATTCATTCATTCATTCATTTATTCTCTCTCTCATGTTCTCTATATCTTGCTTGCCTTCCAGTGTGTGTGTGTGTGTGTGTGTGTGTGCGCGCGCGCGCGCGTGCGTCTATGTGAGTATTGTTTTCCATGCAATTCTATACCAATGCATATTTTCCCTTCTCGTTACTTTTTTGTTGTTGTTTTTTTTTTGGGGGGGGGTGTTTTTTTGAGGGCTGGATGTAAAAAAGCATGTAATGCTTAATCTATTACCCTCTGAAAAATAAAAATTGTTCAAAAATTGTTAAAATTGTTCTCTCTCTCTCTCTCTCTCTCTCTCTCTCTCTCTCTCTCTCTCTCTCTCTCTCTCTCTCTCTCTCTCTCTCTCTCTCTCTTCTCTGCCGTGACAGTTTGCTTTAAGACAGGTTTTATTCATTGAAAACAGCAGGGAACTAATATAACATAAGGAAGGAGGAAGGTAAAGGAGTCCCATAACCTATAAGGTCGTAGGGGAGCGAGGCATCAGAGACCTCACTTCTCTAGGGCCAGCATATTGAGGGCGGCGCCCATCTCCTCTCCCTCGCTGCTTTACCTTCCCTGACCCTAAAGAGGGCAGGTACCCATTTACAGCTGGGTGAACTGGGGGAACTGTACTGAAGCCAAGGCGCGCAAACGGTCACCCATCCAACTGGTAACCACGCTCGATGCTGCTTAACCTTGGCTTGGGGGAAAGCGAGTGCTCTGACCACTGAGCTATCCCCCGTCCCCTTAGAAGAAAACTATAGGAGCTCCATTGTAAGGAACAGGTGGTATAGAGGTAACTCTACTAGCTCGTGGAGACAGCGAAACGTTGCAGGTTTCATCCAAGTTTTGATTTCAAACTTTCCCTCCCCCCTCTTCCACCCCCCCTTCCCCATCCACTCTAGGCTTTGAGTGGCGTTTTTCGAATGAGACTTTAAACCACGATCTTGTGCTCAAAACATATCTAGTACACATGAGACTAATAAAACATGGCAAGAAGAGAGTTGCCCTTTGCTAAAGTTTTGTAAAAACAAAAAAGCCACTCCTGCTGGAAAACGCTTTCACTGTCCTACAAGTCAAGATGGACCTAACATTGGTGGTCTTCATTCAGTGTAACGCCTGTTTACTCTGAGCGATATCAGTGCACTGGTGGTGCTGTTTTTAGTTTTGTTGACAGATATGCGCTCTTCCTCAGGAGAGCAGTCCGGATTAGTTTCACGTAAGAAAGTGTAGTATGACTGAAAGTGGTATATAATACAACACAACACAATACAATGCAATACAACACAACACAATACAATGCAATACAACACAATACAATACAATACAACAGTGGGGACGGGGGGGGGGGGGGGGATAGCTCAGTGGTCAGAGCACTCGCTTTCCCCCAGCTAAGGTTAAGCAGCGTCGAGCGTGGTTACCACTTGGATGGGTGACCGTTTGTGCGCCTTGGCTTCAATACAATCCCCTAGTTCACCCAGCTGTGCATGGGTACCTGCCCTCTTCAGGGTCAGGGAAGGTAAAGCAGCGAGGGACAATGACAATGACAAATTATATTTTATTTCGAGGATAATGAATAAGCACCATGTGCTTTTTTACACCCAGTCCCCTCGAGGGAGACGAGATGGGCGCCGCCCTCAATATTGTGGCCCCTTGAGAAGTTGAGGTCTCTGATGCTTCTCTCTCCAACAACCTCCTAGGTTTTCGGACACCTTTACTTTTTTAAAAAAACAACCCAATGTGCTGGGCCTAACTTGTCAGGCACTAAACGGCGACACAAGGCATTTTTGTTAATATGACAGACAACAATAGTTGCTGTCTGAGCGTTCGACGACGACGAAGAAGAAGAATAAGGTAATATCAAAATCAAATCTTGAGTCGCTTCTTGTATCAGTGTCGTGGTAGGAGTGAAACCAGGCCGATCACAGCGTTACAGGAGGTCTACGTCAACAACAGGACAAAGGTGGCATACACTAACTAACCATTCCCGATCACCTAGAAAACGAACCCATGATTATAATGGCATGCTAACCCATATCAGACAGAATGAACGACCCAGGCCAAAACCTGTCTCAGTTAGTGATGTCAACTGATTGCAAAACATTTATTTAAAAAAATTATTTATTCTTTTATATCGAGGATAATGGAATAAGCACTCATGTGGTTTTTTTAAAAAAAACATCCAGTCCCCTGTGTATGCGGTTTTGTATATTGTGTCATCTGTTTCCACCGGCACACAATGGCCTACTCCTCCGAAAAACGGAACAGGATTTAACGTGCGCGCAAGATGTTCTGCATGCGTTCGAATACGGGGCCTCGGTTTATAGGAAGGACTTTGACATTGAAATGTTATGTTGAAAAAAAATGTTGTGTTGAGATTGCTTGCTTCAGCCATGACAAGCTCTGTACATAACAACTCGCACTCTCCTTTAAAGGAGAAAAATTCCTCTGAAGTCGGAGTTCGGCTGCCTATATAGCGAGGTACTTGAAAACAGTCATGCACGTAAACTTCTCATTCAGTGTGAGATTTCAATCTCACAGTGATTCCTAGGTGGGATGATGAGTGAGTCAGAGTTGCACATTCTGGGTGACTCCCAGAATGTTAAGCTGGGGAACGCACAACGACATCACCACCACCACCAACAACAGCAACAAAAACAACAGCAACAAAAAACAACAACAACACACAAAAACAAGCCCGGTTTTGTCCCAAGTTTAAAACAAAGAACCAAAAGTTAAAACAAAACAAAAACAACATCACCAAGAACTTCATTATGACTGTTTCAAGTCATCGATGACTTGTGTGAGGAAAGGTGTTGTTCATTTCTGCATACTCCATGTTAACAACCATAACAGCAACAACATTGCACACGCCTACAACATGACAGCAAATGCTTTGGGTACAGCAGCAAGACACACACACCCTACACTAGAGAACTGGGGAACACTGCTGCACACCAACAAGCCAGTGACGTTAGCTCTGGGGAAAAAAATGTCGTACACACATATACACACACGCAAGAACGCACGCACGCACACACACACACACACACACACACACACACACACACACACACACACACACACACACACACACACAACACACACACACACAAGAACGCACGCACGCACACACACACACACACGCACGCACGCGCGCACGCACGCACACACTATGTGTATATATACATATATATTGTATGTGTGTGTGTTTGTCTGTCTGTCTGTCTGTCGGTCGGTCTCTTTCAACGACAGAGAATTAAAGATTTGGAAACCTTTCACACACACACATACATACACATACACACTCACATAAATACACACACACACACACACATACAAATACACACATACACATACACACATACACATACACACACACATACACATACACACACATACACGTACACACACACACACACACACACACACAAACATACACATACACACACACACTCACAAAACACACACACACACACACACACACACACACACACACACACACACACACACACACACACACACACACACACACACACACACACACACACACACACACAGACGGGATAGCCCAGTGGTTAGAACATTGCGCTCGCAATTTGACGACCCGGATTCGATTCCCGTTCAAGGGGATATTTTCCCCTGGAGTTGACATCAGTGCAGACTCCACTCTCCCCAAAAGTCCTTCGGATGAGACTATAAATTGAGGTCTCGTGTGCGAACGCACGCAGAACATCTTGCGCACACGTTAAAATCCTGCTCCGCTTTTCGTAAGAGTATGCCATTGTGTGCCGGTGGGAACAGATGACACCTTACAAAACCCCATACACACGGGGACTGGATGTAAAAAAGCACTTAAGTGCTTATTCCATTATCCTCGATATAAAAGAGTAAAATAAATAAATAAATAAAATAAACACACACACACGCAGGCACGCACGCACGCACACATGCACACACACGCACGCACGCGCTTACACACACACGCGCGCGCGCGCGCGTGTGCTCGTACTGAAAGATTCCCAAGTCTTTAATTCCCTATCTCTGAGAGAGAGAGAGAGAGAGAAAAGAGAGAGAAAAGAGAGAGAGGAGAGAGAGAGAGAGAGAGAGAGAGAGAGAGTAGAGAGAGAAGTGAGAGAGAGAGAGAGAGAAAGAGAGAAAGAGAGAGAGAAAGAGAAAGAGAGAGAGAGAAAGAGAGAGAGAGAGACAGAGACAGACAGACAGACAGACAGGCACGCAGGCTTACAGAGAAAGAGAGTTGTTATCTCTGTTAAAGCATCATAGACTAACTACTTTGCGCACAATCTGTGTTGTTTATCGATGTTTGCTCTCAGAAATAGTTGCGCTGAAAAGGGTTGTTGGTGGTTTTTTTCTATTTCTTTCTTTGTTTTGCTTGTTTTTTGTGCGTTTAGTTTCTGTTTTATTTTTATAGGTTTTTGTAAGAAAAAGGTAATAAAGACCAACCAGCCAAGTTATAAACGATGGCAATTGTACGACGATTTCTGATTTTGTTTGTTCTCATATTATTCCTACAGATACACTTTGTCTCTTACCCATTTCTTCCACAATTTTAGGTTACCCCCCCCCCAAAAAAAAAAAAAAATCCACAAAAAAATCAAAGAACAACAACACAAACACAAACACCAAACAAACAAAAAAACAAAACAAAACAAAAAACAAACAAATAAAAAACCCAAACAAAACAAACAAAACAAAATCATACATATAATCATAAACCTCGAAAATGTAAATACAGATGTATGTTTGTTACATAGTGACAGTGACGCAGTCGTTTCATTTTATATTGTTTACCACATATTTGAACAGTTGTGTGAACGAAAGAGATCTATTTGGGAGCTTTGAAGGGAACTTATTCTCACCTCCAGTTCTGGAGAGTGTAACGAGTGTGACGGGATTACCTCCCATGTTCTGAGAGTAATTTTGCAGCGTAGTGTTTCTAAATTTGGACAGGACTGTGAATTGGGCAACACTGTTTTGTTCGGTGGTGGTGTAACCCGCTACGTTGCATACATTTCGTGAACGTGGTGGAACATAGAATGTATATAACTAAACGTGCTTGACACTCGAGGGGAGTGGAGGAAGCTGATTGCAGAATCTTCATTAGTGCCTCTATGGTCTAAAGGACTATGGGATGAGGGAATTGTGTAGAGACGGGAGATGAAAGGTCTTGGCTCTGGTACATGCAGTTGTAAGGACAACAGTACACTTCTCTCCTTTGAAGTGCTGAGTAAGGGACCTGTAAATAGGACTAAAAAGAAAAGTAAGAACAAGATGGATGGTAGTGTACACACACATGGAAGCATTTTGCTCAGGGCCAAGCCTCCGTACCTCACAGGCATAAATGGCAGAACTACACACACTGGTGTCTTAATGAATCCTACCGAAGTTGTCAGAATGACGAAGAATGTGAAGCAGGATGCAAAGAAAAGAAGAATGCGGAAAAGAAAATTGAGGAAGAAGAAAACGAAATAACCCATAATACTACAGAAACATCAGGAGCAACACATATGCTTAGAACTCGAAGAGACATGGTTTTCACCTAAGCAGCATTGGTTCAGGCAAAAGCTTCGTCAGTATGGAATATAAACTAAACACTGGGCCTGTATCAAAATGTTGTAAACCATCGTGCTGAGAATGCCTTCAGCCATGACAAGCTGTTAACATACCAATCTGCAGTCTCATTTACACCAGAACTCCTCTGAAGTCAGAGTTTGGATGCCTATATGACGAGGCCTTTCAAAACAGTTGTACACACAAACTTCCTATCCAGTGTGTGTTTATTATAGTCTCACGGCGATTTGCATTTGGGATGAAAAAGGCAGAACTATTTTCTTGGTAACCTCTAGAGGGTTAAGCTAGGGCACACACAACACAACAATATCTAAAACCATTGGTGATTCTGAAGTGTGCACCTGTGGCACTTCTCCTATGACCGTGGAACACTTCATCCAACACACACAAACATGGGAGCCAATATCTGGCCTACTGACCTGCCGATGAGGGACAAACTGTTTGGACTCTTGGAGGGCCTTCAGCGCATGGCAGTATCTGTCAGGGTCTCAGGAGTTGTTGTCTGAGCGTTCCACGAAGAAGAAGAAGAAGAAACCAGGGTTCCGTGGTTCAGGTTCCCTTAGCAGTTAGAGTGTCATCCCTTTACAGGAAGAAGTGGAAAGAGCAGGCTGGCGAATAAAAGGAAGTCAGCAGGAGTGGACAACATTCCATCAGAGCTGATCCAGGCAGCAGGAGGAGAGAGGCCAGGACAGATGCAGGTGTTACTCACCATCCCGTGTGGTGGTGTTTTGTGTTCCTCCACTAGAGCTACAGGGTTCATGGATGGAGAGATTCTGGGTATGCAACCATATTGGCCCTCCACGAAGGTAGCCACATTCTAACTTCGGAGTGTATGCTGGGTAAGTTCATGTTTCCATAACCCACCAAATGCTGACATGAATTAAGGATCTTTAACGTGCATACTTGATCTGCATGTAAACATACACGAAGGGAATTAAAGTACCAGCAGGTCTGCACTTGAAGTTGACCTGAAAGATTGTAAAAATCCACACCTAACATTCACCAGATGCTGCCGAGATTTGAACCCATGACTTCAAGACCCATGGCCTTGAAGTCAAACTGTCTTCCCTACTTGGCTATAACATCGTTTATTTCCAATAAAATCTGGCCACAGGCAAGTGACCAATACCTTGCACATAATCCTTATATTACTATACCAAGGCAAAGAAACATAATTATACCAAAACTACCGTGCCATCAGTCTGATCAGCCATTCAAGCAAAGTCCTGCTCAGAGTCCTTCTGAACAGACCAAATCCTCAAGCTGAGGGGATCATCAAAGAAGAGCAGGCAGATTTCAGAGCAGGATGGAGCACAACCAAACAAATTTTCAACCTTAGAATACTCTGTGAGAAATACTTGTAACATCAGCAAGATCTTTAACACATCTTTGTGGACTTTAAGAAGGCATTCGACAGAGTTTGACATACAGTTTTGTGGGCAACTATGAGGCTGTATTACATCAATGCCAACCTGATCAGAACCATAGAATGCCTCTATCACAAGGCAACCAGCGCAGTCTGCTATGACAGCAACATAGGAGATTGGTTATAAACCACAATTGGAGTACACCAATGATGTCTGCTCTCTCTCTCTCCCACCCTCTTCAACATCTTCGAAGAGAGATTAGTGGCTGACGCACTTGAAAATCATGAGAGAACAGTCAGCACTGGAGGCAGGACGATTACAAACTTGTTTTACTGACGACATCAACAGCCTAGCTGGAGAAGAGCAAGAGCTGGTCAACCTGGTCAATCACCTTGACGAAGTCTCAGGGGCATCTGCCATGCAGATCAGTGCAGAGAAAACCCAGCTGATGAAGAAAGTTCCAAAGGCATCAACACTAACATTTTTACAGACATCATTAATTTTTTAATGATTTATTATTTTTAAAAAAACCTATTCTTTTATAATTTATCGAGGATAATGGAATAAGCACTTATGTGCTTTTTTTACATCCAGTCCTCGTGTGTATGCGGGTTTGTGCATTCTGTCATCTGTTCCCACCGGCACACAATGGCCTACTCTTTCGAAAAGCGGAACAGGATTTAACGTGTGCGCAAGATGTTCTGCGTGCGTTCGCACACGGGACCTCGGTTTATAGTCTCATCCAAAGGACTTAGGGGAAGAGTGGAGTCTGCACTGAAGTTAACTCCAGGGGAAAATTTCCCCTTGAACGGGAATCGAACCAGGGTCGTCAGATTGCGAGCGCAAAGCATCAAGACTGTTCTCTGTGGGTCTTTTGACAAAGTACAGGTCTAGCTGGCATATAGGATAAAGAAAAGACCAGCTCACGAAGCAGTTTTACTGTTGTCCTCAGACTGAAGTTTATGTTGTTCCTAATCATTGGTATCACTTCTGTTTTTGATTCCTTATCACAGCTTGAGGATTTGAATTTGCTCACTGCCTCTGCAATTCTTGTCTACTGGCTGTGATCAGATTAAAAGGTTTGCTAATGGCCTTCGATTCTTTTTGTTTCCAGGAGTAAACTCCATGTTGTATACTTTGACTGGTAGTATCTTACCCAAGATTTTCACCAAGAAGAGACAGGTTAGCTTCTTCTTTCGCTGCAAACGCTTCAGTGTTAGCTGCAGACTGTGATGGTTCTCTCTCCCCAGTAGTGGTGAAGCCTCCGTGTTGCTTTATCCACAGGCATTGCTCATGAGGGAGAGTGGAAGACAGACAGCAACTTTGCCCCTAACCCTTATGTCCAATCGTTGGGAATGGCATCAGTAAACTGCTAGTTCATAATTATTGTATGTCTTCAATAGTGCCCGCTGTGAATAAGGCCAAACACATTCAAGTATAATTCATTTATATATTTATTAATTATTTATTTATTTATTTATTTATTTATTCTTTTATGCGTTCTTGAGTTCAATGTAGGTCCCTGAGGCTGAAAACAAATGATGGTGTGATCCTTTTCCAGCCATAGCACCTCCTGCCATGAATTGTCTGCCTATGATGTTAGTCTGTCGAAGATGCTCATGGTGCTAGCATACTGTACAGGAAGTGTTCAATGGTTCTAATCAAACTAGATGCTTTCTTAGGGGAATATCACCCATACCATTGGCCAACCCTTTGGCTCTTAATTTTTCTTGTTCTTTATTTTGCATTTAGATACGCCAACATCTTCATTCTTTATAAACGTTTTGTTGATATGTATCAACACACATAGCCTTTCCAGTATTCAGTAACGTTGTGGATGTTTATAATTTCTTCTTATAGAATGAAAAAGTTTTCTCTGTATCTTTTCTCATAAACTTTCAATGTATTGGGGTCTTGTGTCAGGGGATTGTAGTTCTTTTACAAAATGTTGTGTCTACATGGCTGCTTAGACAATCATTTTACATCTTTGTTTCCAACGGTTTTTAACTCCTCTTTGTTTCTGCTTGGTGATGCTGTGTTCGACATGTGTTGCCTTTCTATAGTGTTAAGCTTTCTCCTGACTTTCTTTATTCAGCTGTTCACCAGTCCCCTTCTTTACTTTTTAATTTTTTTGGTTTTTATTGCATATTTTTATTTTATTTTTATTGCATGATGATCAATGACAATGAGGATGATGTAATGCTGTTGCTGTGGAAGTGCTTGTGCTTTGAGACTTCTTGACAGGGTTGTACTCTACGCTTACTATCATAATATATCCTGGCATCAACCGGGCCCGAGAGATACAGACACCTGCAGTGTTGGTCAGATAATTTGAGCAACACTGTCAAACTCGCATCCGTTAAGTGGATGAATCTCGACTGTGTGGTCCCAGTCTTCCCACTGATTCCACAGCACACTCACTCTGGGTAGGAGTCGGCCGAGTCCAAAAAAATCCCTATGACTTATGGGAATCAAACCCGCGACCTTCCAGTCCGTAACCCAAGGCGCTAACCACTGCGCCATGGCGGCTGGTGTTCCCTTGTTTACTTTGTCTTGTACTTTCTTGATATTTCTGTTGATCTTTTTGCATTCAGTAGTGCCTGTATTGTAGCAGTGTATTGAATATATATATATATATATATATATATATATATATATATATAAAAATATATATATATATATCCAAAGCGAATAACCAATAAAAAAAAAGATAACACAACACGAACAAAAAGCAACAGAATCTCGAATAAAAGAACACATAGTTTTATTTTATAGAGCTGTAGTAAGATAGAATATATATAAAATATATATATTATATATATTATATATATATATATATATATATATATATATATATATATATATATATATATACGGGAAGCTGTGACTTCAGAAAAGCATCGGCAGGTTACCATGCCGCTGCCGACAGAAGCGCTGATGGTGCACGCCAGCTCTGAGGGAGAGACCTCTTCCCTGTTTCCACAGGGTGACACCAGCCTCTCAGATAACCACAGTGCCATCCTGTCCCTAAAGGCTGCGTGTCCTTACAGGTGTTTGATTTTATCCCCTGGGACAACGAGGACAACATCGTTCCTAAAGAAGCGGACGACCTGGTCAACCTCGTGCTGGTAGGACTGTGTCTGCCACTGCTGTTTGTCGTATCTTTCCTCACCAACATCATCAACATGATGGTGTTCTACAAACACGGGCTGAAGGAAAGAATCAACGCCTGTCTCTTCACCCTGTCTCTGGTGGACCTGCTGGGGTTCAGCGCGCTGTTTGGATACAACGCTGACGTGGCCTACATGGGTTTCACGGGGAAAGGCAGTGAGCTAGGACTGGCCGCGCAGTTCTTCATCCGCAATCACTTGATGGGGCTGTCAGGCTTCTCCACAGCCTCTCAGCTGGTGTACGCTGTCATCGCTGTGGAGAGATGTCTTTGTATCACCAAACCTCTCCTGGTGAAGAGTCTGATGTCGACAAGGACCACCGTGGTTGCGCTGTGGAGCATGGTGTCTGTGACCACTGGCTGTTTTCTTCTTATATGTGGAGTCCGCTACAATGTGATGTGCGTGTTCGACGTCAGGGATCGTAGCGTCTTGCTCATGAATTACCCGACAGAGTTTTACTTCCGCCATCAGTTCATGATGGACATTTTGTACAGTTTACTGTACGGTCTCTTCTTCCCCGGACTCTCCTTCCTCTCGGTCACTGTATGTACGGTCGTCACTGCTGTCCAACTGAAGAAACTGTCCAAATGGAGGGAGACAGTGTCGTCTGCTTCCGGTTCCGTCACTTCACGAGACGTGGCGATAACTCGTGTGATTGTGGGCACGTCCGTTTTGTTCATCGTGTGCATCATACCTGCTGTGGTGATGCGTTGTTCTTTTCTGATCGTGCCCAACCTGAAGGTCGGAGGTCGCTATGACAACCTGACCTGGATCACCATCAGGGTGTTCATGTTTGCCTCCGCTGTCAACAACACTTTCAATTTCTTCATCTACTACACCCAGGGTAGTAAGTTTAGAGAAACCACCAACCAGTTGTTTTCCTGTTGCTTTCTGTGCCAAAGCACAACAAAGCCATAGAGTTGCAAAGTACCACTTTGAAAACTGTTCTTTGCTCTCTGAATTGAAATACCACTTGACAGAAATGTGATACCCTGTGCTAAGGGAACACAGAATTACAACCACTAGACCCCCCAAAGGAAAACGTGCGATTTTAGAGAGACAAAAAAGCATCTAGGGGCGGCAATAATGTCAGCTGTAGAAACATCATTTACGCACAGCAGTTCTGACAAAAAACCCCAAAAGAAAACAAACACATAATTATCCCCGAAGTCAGAATGCGGCTACCTTTATGGTGGGCAACAATGGTAGCATACGCAAAATCTCTCCATTGTGAACCTCGGAGCTCTAGCCGAGGAACAATGACAACAACAATTAAAATTTAAAAAACAAGTACTCTCAGAAACAATGAATGTTACATAGCAGAGGTCACACCTTTTCTACACCAATGTCAGCAGCCAACGTTCACTACGCGGTAACTCACCTGCAACCACAAAATGTCTTGATCTTGCTGCAACTGACAGAAACTCCCTGAAACTATCAGCTGCAGTAACTACTGATTCTGTTGCCTATATTCGTATCATCATGTTCGAAAAGAAATACCATCATTGCAATTGCAATATGCAACGTTCGCACATAGACTGAAACTAACTGATGAATTGTCTGTTGCTCCATTGCAGAACGGATGTACCACAAGTGCACTGACCAAAAGAAGAGACACAGCACAGGATAGATAGATAATCAATCAGTCTCTCTGGTGACTTCAATGCCCGCTATCCGTTTGGGGGTATAGAGTGTATAACTACTACTCATGACAGGTTTAAAAAAAAAATCATTAGATTCTCCCTTATGCTTGCTAAATAACGAAAGTGTTGCCCAAAATACCACATATCTCAAGTCACAGAGCAACAGAAATCGACCTGTGGTCAATATCGTCTGTTCTTGGTGTAAATTCTGAGTGGAATACACTCGATGATACGTTTGGAAGCGATCCTTTACCTGATGTCATTAGTATAGATGGCCGACTGTCAAAAACAGATGACCCCAAAGACAGAATTCCAAAATACAATTATAAAAAGGCCAACTGGTTCAAATTTAAGAACATACTGACAACTTACAACACTGATGATTTTCTGACAGACAGCATAGACAGAACTTATGACAATTTTGTTGAATCAATGCTGCATGCGGCAGACATGTCCATTCCTAAATGAAATCCTGTAAAATCTAAGTATTCAGGAAATGTCTGGTGGAATGAATCTTGCGAAGTTGCCAGAAAAAGCAAAGAAGAGGCCTTTAAAATATATCTCAAAAATAAAAGTAATGAAAATGATAAGGAAAATATGAATAACGCAAAAAAATCATTGCTACAGAATAATAGAAGAAGCAAAAAGTGGTATTGGTCCACCTTTTGTAAATCACATGTCTCTGACCATAAAGATCTGAACAAAATCTGGAAAAAAGGTAAGGAAATGAAAAGTGGAATAGTTTTAGCACAGTATCCCACCACTTCCGAAGACAATGAGTTTCCTTCCAACTTTGAAAAAGGTGAAATTTTTGTAGAACATTTTGCACAAAACAGTAATGTAGAACGTTTGTCAGCATGTGAAAAACAGTACAGAGAAGACATAGGAAATGCCAAAATAGATGATAACAGTCTCCTCTCTATCATTATTTAAATGCTGACCTTTCTTTTCAAGAATTAAAAGATGCTATTTAAACACTTAGCACAAAGAAAACATCAGTTAGCCTGGATGCGGTTTCAAATGTTCCAAATAATCTCTTAATCTTTTTACAAAAGTATTTTCAGAACTGTTGGTTGAGTGGGACTTTACCATCTTTGTGGAAACAGTCAATCACTGTGCCCATTCCTAAACAGGGTAAACCAAAATCAGACAAACACAGTTACAGGCCAATGACTCCAACATCTCACTTAGGAAAACCAATGGAACATAATAATTCTAATCTTAAAAAGGCTAAATCATTATTGTAAAAAACAACATCATACCTGTCTGTCAATCAGGTTTTAGGAAAGGCAGATCGGCTGTTGAACATTTAATTAAAATTACGACCCAAATAAAACATCAGTTTGCTAGAGGAAAAACTGTACTCGCAACTTTTTTTTATGTTAGGAAAGAGTATGACCAAATCTGGCACGAAAAACTACTATCTAAACTGAGTTAAATTGGGCTTTCAGATTTTGTTTAATTACTTTAAAGCAGTTTTAAGTGACAGATCCATTAAAACGAAGGTAGGAAACACTTATTACAATTTGAGGCCTCTTCTCATGGGAATCCCACAAGGATCTGTAATAGTTCCAACATTGTTTAATATTCTGACCTGCAATCTTTCTAAACCATTGTCTCAAAATGATGAAGTTGTGAAGTATGCAGACGATATCTCCATATGGATCAAAGTAACTCTCAAAAAAAGAACACTTCTCATAGATCTGTAAATCATTAAAAAAAAAGTAACTGAACTGGATAATATAAAAGCATGCATGGTTGAAAATGGATGATCTCTTTCTTCGGAAAAGACTCATACGATACTCTCTAATTCATGAAATAATCCAGACCTCCTTCCAATTTTTAGATTAAATGGATGCATAACTAAAATCTAAACAACTTGTACAATTTTTAAGGGTTTATCTTACATCTAAACTGACTTGGAATCATCATATAGAGCATATACTAATAAAGGCTAGAGCAAGTTTAAATTTTCTGAAGATTGTGGGTAGGCAACCTTGGGGTCAGGATGTACTTACGCTTTTACATCTAGCAACATCATTGGTTCGTTCAAAAATTAACATATTCCCAAGATTGTTTTTTCTCTGCTCCAAAAATGTATTAAAAGTAAACTCCAAAGTGTAGACAGTAAAGCCTACAAACTTCCACATGGTGTGCCGCTCTTGCTGCGACTCTAGGTGTATATGCCGAAATTGGAGTGTTGCCTTTTGAATCTCAAGTGAAGCTTGCATCAGCTAAATGAGTATTGAGAGGTCATACACATCCACATTCGTCTATGCTGGAACTTGATTGAAAAGCTGAATCTCATTACCCTAAAAGGGCAAAAATTATCTATATTTTTTTTAACACCAATGATGTGAATGATGTGACTTCTGCGAAAATCATAATGATGAAAGAGGAATGATAACACAAAG
Organism: Rapana venosa; assembly: GCA_028751875.1. Lineage (NCBI taxonomy): Eukaryota > Metazoa > Mollusca > Gastropoda > Neogastropoda > Muricidae > Rapana > Rapana venosa. The sequence continues at coordinate 52,001,847 of CM054157.1, forward strand.
GATGTCCACAGTATACAATGTTGTATTTCTTCAGAATGCAGCAAAGGGCTATTTGACTTTGTTTTTAAGGATAAGGCGGGTGTTGACGACAGGAAGCCCCCAGAGCTCGTTCAAAAGCGAGGCTACGTGCTCAGTGACCTGTTCTGTGAGCGCTAGCTTTGCTGTGGATGATGGTGACCTTGGACACACACGTCAACAAGTCGCTGTTTAAACAAACGTAGAAACACCTTTCCATCTCCAACACCTTGCTGCATCCATGCACTGTTAAAACCTGTCCCACACAGAATGGCTCTCACCTTTGAATCCCAACAGCTTTTGCAGCTAGGTCTAAATTAAGTAGCATTCGGTAGGATATATGGGGCAACCTTTCAACATCCAACCATGAGAGAGAGAGAGAGAGAGAGAGAGAGAGAGAGAGAGAGAGAGAGAGAGAGAGAGAGAGAGAGAGAGAGAGAGAATCACTGCCGGTGAATGTTAAACATGGAGTGATAATACGCACAGACAATGTCATGTGTACAGATCAGTAGTTCTTTTAAATTATTATCGATGATTTCATTAGATGCTAAGCTGGATAAAAAACAAAACAAATTCATGTGAGCACCTTATGTTTGTTTCTGTTTATTTGTGAAACAAATGTATACACATTTTGATTTTGCTCCTTAGGACAAACAAAAAAGAAGTTTAACAGCTGTAAGTATTTAAAATCTGAATGTAATAACTCTTGTGTCAGATTGGTCTTTTTGGTATAAAAGAGATGAAACTCTTTCAATATGCAAAGACAGAAAATAGGGAAAGAAAGATAGAGTGCATATTGACCTCTTAGGTGTAAGATTGGAGTACACCCAAAACACCTGTAGTACGGGTGGGGTTATACCCCAGTGAGATTGTTACTGGTCTGGGTGCAACTGGCGGATGGCAATGGTCGGGGGTAGGGGCTACTGGCCTGAAGCATCAAACAGTTATGCTGGTCATCTGGTGTACCTCCGTACGCGGTACAGCTAGAGGTGACGGGGCAGTAATTAGATTACCTCCCATGCGATCAGAGTCCTTATGTTGCTAAATCGGGACACACCTGCCCATTGTGCGACACTCTGTTTCGTTGTCTGATGGTGGTTTGAACACCCTCACTCGTTCACGGTTATCACCTTTTAATGACACAGCGTTCTAAATCTGAACATGCCAAGTACCCAGGATACCGTATGGAAATGACAGATCTCCATTCTCTTACGCAACCAGTAATTCAATAATCATACCTGTTAAAAAGTATAAAGTACTTAATAATACAAATGCGCATTGGTCACCCGTCCACTGTAATCAGCTGATAAATATCGATCTTTCTTTTATGAAATACATTGAATCGCACTGTTAAATTAAAGAAGAAAAATGCACATTATACTTATTTTTTTCTTGCATTAGTGTATTTTTGTATGGTTTTCTGGTTTCATTGAATGGTGATTAAATGGAGTATTCTAGAAAGGACCGCAGAAGCAGGTAGTCAGTGAGGCATGGGAGAATCATAAAAGCTGAACCACAAAAACCCCTTCTGGTTGTTGTGAAGAGAAGGGCACTTGAAGTGGTCACTGCTCTCAAACAAAAACTAACCCATGAGGAATAATTGAATTTTGTTTTCTTACGTGAGTGCTTGGTCCATTATACACGAAGTAAAAGAATATGAATAAGAATGCTACACCATCATCATTACACTACAATATATTTCATACATCACCATCAATACACCAAAGCATCTATACTTCATACCACTTAGTATATATACTCGCTAACCCTATACTCTAATGGAACTATTAGTTGTTACTGGTTGTATGACTGTGTAAGAATGAGTTGAGCGCAAGCGCTTTGATTTGTCTCTCTGCAAGATATAGCGCTATATAAATTCCATTTATTATTATTATTATTAACCCTTTTATTTCATATCACACCATCAATGCACTAAAAATATTTTTACTTCATATCACACCATCAATTCACTGAAAATATCTTTACTTCACACCACACCCTTTTCATATATTAAAAGGAACACTTTCTTTTTTATTCATTGAACAAACCATTGTCCAAACAACACAGATCATCCGACATCACAGATCATTCATTGTACAAAAAACAGATCATTATTCATTGTCCAAAACAGATCATTCATTGTACAAACAGCACAGATCAACACAGATCATTCATTGTACAAACAGCACAGATCAACATTGTCCAAAACCACAGATCATTCAGTGTATAAACAAGACAGATCATTATTCATTGTCCAAAGCCACAGATCATTCAGTGTACTAACAGCACAGATCAACACAGATCATTCATTGTACAAACAGCATAGATCAAAATTGTCCAAAACCACAGATCATTCAGTTTATAAACAAGACAGATCATTATTCATTGTCCAAAACCACAGATCATTATTCATTGTCCAAAACCACAGATCGTTCATTGTCCAAAACCACATATCATTTATTGTACAAAACCACAGATCATTATTCATTGTCCAAAACCACAGATCATTCATTGTCCAAAACCACAGATCATTATTCATTATACAAAACCACAGATCATTCATTGTCCAAAACCACAGATCATCATTCCTGTACAAACAACACATATCATTCATTGTCCAAAACCACAGATCATTCATTGTCCAAAGCTATACAGATCCCAGGGGACACTAGAAGGAAGAAGACGCAGACACTGGATGCAAAGCGTCACGGATTAGACCGGGTCTGTGTTGACACCGGATGCAAAACGTCACGGAGTAGACCGGTCTGTGTTGACACCGGATGCAAAACGTCACGGAGTAGACCGGGTCTGTGTTGACACTGGATGCAGAACGTCATGGATTAGACCGGGTCTGTGTTGACACTGGATGCAGAACGTCACGGATTAGACCGGTCTGTGTTGACACTGGATGCAAAACGTCACGGAGTAGACCGGTCTGTGATGACACTGGATGCAGAGCGTCACGGATTAGACCGGTCTTATCAGGACTGTGTGGTGACACTGGATGCATGCTGAGCATCACGGATTGGTCTTGACAGACAGAACTGTGTTGCCGCGAATCAAAGAAGCCGTGTACCCCTGCCTGGAGAGTGCTGTTGATTCACACGTCTCTCCCTCCCCCCCTAACGAACATTTCGGTCAGGAGAGTAACTGATTGATTGATTAACTTACCGATGATTTTCTGACGACAATATTGCTTGCTAACCAAAGGAAAAGTTACACGGCATGATGGTTAAGCAACAGCAATACAAAAGACAACAATAAATATTGTTCAGTCTTCAGTCATTTTTGTGTAATAGTAGTCTATGTTTATAAGAATCTAACTCGATATTGTTTTTATTTATTCTTTTTTATTGCGAGGATAATGGAATAGCACACATGTGCTTAAAAAAATTAACATCTATTCCCCATGTACATGCAGTTTTGTAAATTCTGTCATTCGTTCCCACCGGCACACAATGGTCTTCCGAAAATCGGAACGGGTTTTAACGTGTGCGCAAGATGTTCTGAGTGCGTTCGCACATGGGACCTCGGTTTATAGTACAATCGGAAGAACTTTTTTGGGGAGTGGAGTTGGCACTGATGTTAACTCCAGAAAATATCCTCTTTAAAGGGAATCGAACCCGGGTGGTCAGATTGCGAGCGAAATATTCTAACCACTAGGCTGTCCCGCCCCCCACCCCACCCCATGTTCTGTGCATAAGGTATACAAAAGACAGGTTATGTGCTCTATCACTAAACTATAACAGTTAAACGACCAAAAATTAACTTTCAGAATAATCTATTCATATCACATAGATAATGATTTCTGTTTGCAGTGTATGTATGTATGTATGTTTGTCCGTCGTGTCCGACGATGACCTCCAAAACAGCAGAGGAGGAAGCTGCTGTTTTGGAAACTGGGCAGAAATTTGATTATAGTGTAGATACATTGCCCACAGTACATCCCCACTCTCTCGGCCAAGTGGGCATAAGGACAGTCAGCGTTGGAGATGTTCTCCAAAGGCCAATCAGCCCCCAGGGCTGCAGCACACAAGGACTGTGCAAGTCAAGCCTCCTAGTCAGAGAGTCATAGTCGATCACTAAAGACTAAGCTGTAAAGTGGAATTCCATGAGTGGGAAAGAAAGCCACTGGTCATACAGCCTCTCACTTTGTTGTTGCCCCCAGTGTCAATGGTTTGTTCAAGAACTGTGATAAAGCCCAGGAGTACACAACAATAAACTCATATTATCATTCAAATGTCTCAATCAGGAATCTCTGCAAGATCGTACGCGCACGTAATGGCGAGAAATTCACGAATACGCACGCGGATGCAAACATGTATAATGATACGTAACAATGCGTATTCGTAAATTTCTCGGAAACGAATACTTTCATATCTAAAAAGAAAACAAAAACAAAATCACACCTAAAATCCAGAGAAAACAGGATTTTGCAAGATGTAAGCAATACACAAAATCACCATTTGTCACCAGTGCATGTTTGCGCGCGCGGACACAAATACACCACACACACACCTACATACGCACGCACACGCACACACGCACACGCACACACACGCACGCACGGACGCACGCACGCACACGCACACACTCGCACGCGCTTGTACGCATGCATACACACGCACACTCACACACACATGCACGCACGCACACGCACACACACACACACACAACACACACACCGCGCACGCACACAGCCACACAACACACACACACACACACACACACACACACACACACACAACACACACACACACACAAACATCACACACCCACAACCCAAACTAAAACAGGTAATGATTGTCACTAAACTTTGTTGCAAAACACTTTCCCACTACGACTATCCTGTTTTCCTTGGGGCAACAGAGAGTCTATATGTTTATTTATTTATTGTTTATTCTTGTATTTCGAGGACAATGAAATATACACTCGGGTGCATTTTTTACATCCAGTCCCCGTTTGTATGCAGTTGTGTAAATGTTGTCATCCTTCCCACCGGCACACAATAGCCTACTCTTCTGAAAAGCGGAACAGGTCTTAACGTGTGTGCAAGATGTTCTGCATGTGTGTTCGCACACGGGACCTCGGTTTATAGTCTCATCCGAAGGACTTTTAGAGAGAGCACTGATGCTAACTCCAGAGGAAAAGTCCTCATGAACAAGATTCAAACCCGGGTCAGCAGGTCACGAATACATCGCTCTAACCATCTATCCGGTCTCGCTTCATAAGCAGCTACTTCTTGTGATATTTGTTTGTAAATGCATGCTCGCAGAACCAACAGTTCCACAGCTCATGGTTTCTCTGTAACGCAACGCCGAGGATAATGCGCTGTGCCACTGTTAGGCTGTAGAACCGGTGAGGAATGGATTCCTGTCCCTGAAGTTGATCAGAACTTAAGAAGGTTAGGTTAGACCATCTACTACATGTTCTCTTTGCTCATAAGAACTGGCTCTTAAGCATTAAAAAGTTATTGTGGTTTTTTAAAAGTTGCGAGCCTTAGGGAAAAAATAAATTGTCTCTTTGGTTCATTTATTTTAGGATGTGAAGAGGGGACACTGCTGAATTTGGAAACAGACATGTTTTCACCAGGGAACAGACACAGAACAGCTATTTTTTATTGATCAGGTCTTCCTCATGTGCAGCGCTGACTGATTCCCTCATGGAGATGGGAGAAGAAAGGGGAGAAGGAGATGAAGGAGAAGGAGGAGATGAAGGAGAAGGAGGAGATGAAGGAGATGGGGAGAAGGGGACACATGAAATAAGAGGGGGGGGAGGATGAAGCAGAAGGAGAGAAGGAGAAAAGAGGAGGTTGAGGAAGAGGAAGAGGAGGAAGAGCAGAAGAAGAAAAATTGCGAAGAAGAATTTGAAAAAAGAAGAAGAAGAAATTGAAGAAGAATTTAAAAAAAGAATGAATTTGAAGAAGAAGAATTTTGAAGAAGAAGGATTGAAGAAGAAGAAAAGAAGAAGGATGAGGATGAGGATGAGGATGAGGAGGAGGAGGAGGAGGAGAACAACAACAACAACAAATAAAAACTAGTATATGAATTAATCATCTGTTGCTCGTCATTTGTTACAAGTACTGTAAAGTCATCAGTCACAATGTCAACATTGCAATGTGAATGGGATAACTCATTTTTCTAATCGCACCATTGCATCGAGTATGAGATATCTTGATTTATTTTTACGACCCATTTGTCAAGATGTACAAATGGAAGTAAATGCCTGAATTGAAAGCATACTTGTATGGAGAATGTTTATGAATATCACCTACAAAAACACATTTGAATGAATACCACCTACAAAAACTAATTTGGATGAATATCACCTACAAAAACAAAATTGGATGAATACCACCTACAAAAACAACCAAAACTTTGGGAATCTCACACATCACATAGTTTCGGGAAACTATCCGAAATAGAATGACAAACCTAAACGAGTACTTACCTTGGAAAGTCAAAGTTTGAGAAGAATTTCATAAAGTTGACGGAGACGGGGAGGGGTGGGGAGGGGGTGGGGATGGGGGGGGGGAGGTATAGATGCCTATTCTCTGTTGTTGTTTTTTCTTATCACGGATGACAAAATTTGCAAAACTGCATACACACGAGGACTGGATGTAAAAAGCACATGAGTGCTTATCCCATTATCCTCGAAATAAAATAATAAATAAAACAAAATGTAAATATACCAAAACAGAGTAAATTTGAGTTTAACTCGAATGCCAAAAAAAATTCTATGTTTGATTTTAGGTGGTTTTCTTTTGAAGCGGTGTAATCTTAGTCGGGTTTGTAAACAAGGATATGATTATAAATGTGAACAGATCATTTGTTATTTGTTATTTTGTTTTTAAATGGTCGAAACTGTAAAGTATGGCTTATTCCGGATATGCGCATCTCAATTATCTACTTTATCTCTGTCAACTACCCTCAAACTGGAAGAGAAAGAAGTGCAAGAAAAAAAAAACACAAAAAAAGCCCAACAACCCCAACTTCTAGGAAGAACCAGCCTGAAAAGATCAACCTCCTCAAACTGGAAGAGAAAGAAGTGCAAGAAAAGATTCACAGTGCTATCAAGGTGAAACTTGACCCCATTGACACAACACCTCTCAACATGGAGCAAGTCTGGGACACCTTCAAGCCAGCTCTCTTGAACACCTTAAGGGAAGTTTGCGGGACAAAGAAATGTGGAGGTAATAACAGGAAAGCTACAGCTTGGTGGAACCAAGAGGTGAAGGAAGCCATCAAGAAAAAAAAGCAGCTATATAAAGCTTGGGTCAAGACCAAGACAGAAGAGGGCTACGTCAAATACAGAATCGCAAGAAGACATAGTAATCGTGTTGTGAAAGCCTCCAAAGAAATATCTTGGGCGACTTATGGAGAGAAGTTAAGCGAAATTTGCAAGAACTCCCCAAGAGAATTTTTCAAAAGTGTGAAGACGATGAGAGTAAGAGATGAGCCATTCAGTCCAACAACAGTAGTGAATGATGCAAATGGAGAGGCACTGCACAAAGAAGAGGAAATTCTGAAACGATGGGAAGACTATTTTAAAGATCTTTTAAACCCATCTGGAGTACAAGCTTCCAGCTCGCAGTTCTCACCACGCTACAAAGACCAGTTAGAGCCCCAAATCCTTGAAGCTGAAACAAGAAAAGCAATTAAAAACCAGCCCAAAGGGCAAAGCGGCAGGTGATGACGGCATAACAACTGAAGCCATCCTTGCATGCGGAGAAACGGGAGTTTAAGTGGCTCACCATCATCTTCCAGAAAGCATGGGAAGAGAGGAAAGTACCAATGGACTGGCAAAATGCAATAGTGGTGCAATTTGGAAGAAGAAGGGCAGCAAGAGAGACTGCAGCACCTACAGAGGCATTTCACTTCTCAGCCATGTAGGGAAAATGTATGCAAAGATTCTGGAACAGCGCACAAGAGCCAAAGCAGAACACCTACTGAGCAATGCCCAGTTTGGCTTTCGGAAAGGAAGAGGGTGCACAGATGCCATTTTCGCACTCCGACAGCTGTGTGAAAGAGCCATCGAATACAACCAAGACTGCATACAGTATTCGTGATCAAGAAAAAGCTTTCGACCGAGTCAACAGAGACAAGCTCTGGAAGATCCTGGAGCAGTACGACGTGAAGGGGCAGTTGCTTGATAACATCAGAGCAATCTATGCCAACAGTATGAGCGCAGTCCGAACAGCCAGTGGAACATCCGACTGGTTCCGGTTACATCAGGGGTCAGGCAAGGCTGCGTACTCTCCCCCCTTCTCTTCGTGATCTACATGGACCAGATTACAAAGGAAGCCAACCCAGATCCTGAGGCCCTGAACGAACTATTATTTGCTGACGACCAGTCCCTGATGAATCAAAACAAAGCAGCTCTTCAAGAACACACAGACCAACTCAACACGAGCTGCGAGAGGTATGACATGAAGATCAGTATCACCAAAACAGAAGTTATGTCTGTCAGCAGAAATCCAGGAAAGCTGGACATCAACATCAACGGCACCCAGCTGAAACAGACCAAAGAATTTAAATACCTTGGCAGCCTCTTCACTGAAGATGGAAAATTGGACAGAGAGATAGAAACAAGATTCCAGAAAGCGAATGCAGTCAGTTACCAACTTCGCCCCCTTCTAGAAACATCCCAGCATCCCAATGAGCACCAAGGCAAAACTCATCAACGCCATCTTCGTTCCAACACTCACATACCAGTGTCAGACATGGGCCCTAACAAAAGCCTTAGAGAGAAAACTGGTCACATGTGAAATGCGCTGCCTGAGAAAAGCTGTCAACAAGACCAGACGCGACAAGATCAAGAAGGTGATCAGAGACATGGGTGGACTAACACCAATTCTCCACCATATCGAACAACAAAGGATCAGGTGGTTTGGTCACCTCACTAGAATGCCGCCCAACCAACCAGCCCTACGGGCATACACCATCAAATACAATGGCTGGAAAGCCAGAGGTAGACCAAGGAGACGATGGAGCGACTCCGTGGCTGACACCCTGCGAGCCCATGACCTGTCACTACATCAAGCCTCCCGCCTAGCTGCAGACAGACGTCTGTGTCTCCCCGCGACGCCGAAGGGCACCAGCGGCAGATGAAAGAAGAAGAAGAACTACCCTCATAAAATTCTATTCAAATTTCGACTTCGCAAAATTAGCACTCATTTAAGTTTTCCATTATGACACAAAATAATAATAATAATAATAATATATGGAATTTATATAGCGCTGAATCTTGTAAAAAACAAACAAATCGAAGCGCTTGCACTCAATCATTTACAGGCATGCAACTCTCCTTAAACATAATGAGCAACAGATTTCAAATCCATGCGTCGCGCACTACGCACGCAACTACGCACGCACACGCACACACACACACACACACAACACACACACACACACACACACACACACACACACACACACACACACACACCACACACACACGGAACAACACTTAGAAGGTGAAAGATGCTGTTGAAAATTAGGGACAGATATGTGGGAGGAAAGTCTCAGGTAGGAAATAAGTGTGTTTTGAGGCTGGATTTCAAGGAATCAAGTGAAGGCTTTTGACGAAGTGAAAGAGGGAGGTCATTCCAGGTTGATGGACCAGAAACAGAGAAGGAGCGACGGCCAACAGTGGTTTGTTTGAATCTGGGTGTTTGAAAGCACAAAGTATCTGCGGCTGAACGATGGGAACGGAATGGAGTGTACAGGTGAAGACAGTTACAGAGATAAGAGGGTGCAGATTTGTGGAGACATTTGAAACTCGGATCATTTCATCATTTGTAAAACTTTAATAACAACGATATTAGCTATAATGATTTTAGATTGTTTTCTTAATGAAACAACAACATCCTCACAGGAAGTGTACAAAACCCTTCCATATACAGGGGAAAATATGGAATTATAATAAGTCCAAAAAAGGGAAAAGGGAAAAAACCTGATAAAGCTGTTTAGAAAAGTCATTCTAATAGGGAAAAAAATACAGTTGCAGACCGGAAAAAGAAAAATATAAAGGGTGGCGCTGCTCTTGTGGCGACGCGCTCTCTTCGGGAAGAGCAGCCCGAATTTTACGCAAAGAAATCTACCGTGACTTAAAGTGGTATAAAATATAAAATAAAAAAAGCAAGAGAATGCATGGTTTCTCGTCACACTGGTTTTTACGCCAAGCTCTAAGTCTAATAGCTAGTGGCTGATGCCACCCTTCAACTGGCCCAATGCGCGCGGTACTTGTATCATAAAACCTGTCAATGAGGAAATAGTAAAAGAGGTAAAGGAGTCCTATAACCTATAACGTCGTAGGGGAGCGAGGCGTCAGAGACCTCACTTCTCTAGGGCCAGCATATTGAGGGCGGCGCCCATCTCCTCTCCATCGCTGCTTTACCTTCCCTGACCCTAAAGAGGGCAGGTACCCATTTACAGCCGGGTGAACTGGGGGACTATAGTGAAGCCAAGGCGCGCAAACGGTCACCCATCCAACTGGTAACCACACTCAACGCTGCTTAACCTTAGCTGGGGGGGGGGGGGGGGGGGGGGGGGGCGAAGCGGGTGCTCTGACCACTGAGCTATCCCCATGTCCCCATAGTAGGGAAATAATAGGGAAGATAAAACAAGGGCAGGTAACCATTTACAACCTGTTAATGATACATGTATCTCTTCTTCTTCATCGTCTTCATAGAACGCCCAGACAACGGGCGGTGGTCTAGAGGTAACGCGCCTGTCTAGAAAGCGAAAAGTCCGGGTCGGAAGTGTGCGGTGGTTCGAATCCCATTTGGACCCGAAACTTTTCCCCCATCCATTAGACCATGAGTGGTGGTCTGGGCGCTAGTCTTTCGGATGAGACGATAAACCGAGGTCCCGTATGTTACACACAATTTTCAACGCACGTAAAAGAACCCACGCAACAGGAGAGTTGTCCCTGGCAAAATTTTTAGAAAAAAAGCCATTCTGATAGGGAAACAAATACAGTTGCAGACAAAAAACAAAAAAAAAACAAAAAAGGGTGGCGCTGCTCTGTGGCGACGCGCTCTCCCCGGGGAGAGCAGCCCGGAATTCACGCAGAGAATTCTTGTGACTTAAAGTGGCTATAAAAAAATAAAACATGCATTATTGTCTGTGGTATCAACGAACACGCGTTTCGCTGCCGTTAAGCGCCTGACAAGTCAGGCCCAGCGCATTCAACTTCGGCGTTGGAGAGAATTGTTATCTTTTTAGACTTTCTGGGGAAAAAGGCAGGAGAATAGACCGCAGCAGGTAGACCTATCCTAGCACAACATTTCCAGAAGGTGGTGATAGTATGTATATACTAACAGGCCCCCCTGACATCTTCACGGCGAAATATATTTATTTCATTTTCACTAAGAGAAAGGGAGGGAAAAGAGAGAGAGAGAGAGAGAGAGGGAGAGGAGAGAGGGAGAGAGAGAGAGAGGGGGAGAGAGAGGGGGAGATAGAGAGAGAGGGGAGAGAGAGGGAGTGAGAGAGAGAGAGAGAGGGAGGGATTTAATTTTTTTATAAATTCTTTTATATCGTGGATAATGGAATAAGCACTTAAGTGCTTTTTACATCCAGTCCCTGTGTGAATGCGGTTTTGTTAATTCTGTCATATGTTCCCACCGGCACACAATGCCCTACTCTTACGAAAAGCGGAACAGGATTTAACGCGTGCGCAAGATGTTCTGCGTGTGTTCACACACGGGACCTCGGTGTATAGTATCATCCGAAGAGAGAGAGAGAGAGAGAGAGAGAGAGAGAGAGAGAGAGAGAGAGAGAGAGAGGAGAGAGAGAGAGAGAGAGAGAGAGAGTTGTGTGTGGTGTTCAGACTTTTACTGTAATTTATACTGAAAAGCTCCTGGCATTTTGACGGGGGAATATATTTATTTAATTTTCGCTAACTTTGAGACATATATACTATATATTATATATATATATATATATATATATATATATATATATATAGAGAGAGAGAGAGAGAAGAGAGAGAGAGAGAGAGAGAGAGAGGAGAGAGAGAGAAAGGAGAGAGAGATAGAGAGAGAGAGAGAAGGACAGACAGACAGACAGACAGCTAGACAGAGACTAGACTTTAAAATGACGCCCAATGCAAGCCAATGAGCACATGGAAGCCATCATGTATGCACAAATGTGTCATTATTGTGTGACTTACTTTAATTTCTATTAATTTTTGGCTATCAAATACAGGCGTAGGAGCACGCGCGAACACACACACAAACACACACAATCACACACACACACACATGCACACAATTATACACACAACACACATACAATGATACACACAACACACACACATACTCTCTAGCTCTCTATCACACAAACACACACACAATCACACACCTACAACATACATACAATCACACACAACACACACATACAAACACAATAACACACACACAATCATACACACACACACACATACACACATACAATGATACACACAACACACACACATACTCTCTAGCTCTCTCTCACACAAACACATATACAATCACACAAAAACACACAACACACATACAATCAAACACACACACACACACACACACACACACAACACACACACACACACACACACACACACACACACACACACACACACACACACACACCACACACAGGAACGCATGCATGCACACATACGCTCACACATGTGCGCATAGGCACGTGGATGCAGATGAAGACGAGGCAACAATTATTGACACATGCATTATGCAACAACTCCTGTATACATTTTGTTGTTGTTACAGTTTTGTTATCGCCTATTATCACTGAAAGGAAGTCAAAAGAACACACACACACACACACACACACACACACACACACACACACACACACACACACACACACACACACACACACACACACACACACACACACACACACACACACACATACACACAGAAGTGTTAATGCATTAAAAGGCTCTGTTATGAGATAGTAGGAATAGTAGTAGTAGTAGTAGTAGTAGTAGTAGTTTACTATTAGTAGTAGTAGTAGAAGTAGTAGTAGTAGTAGTAGTAGTCGAAGTAGTGGTAGTAGTAGTAGTAGTAGTAGTAGTAGTAGTAGTAGTAGTAGTAGTAGTAGTAGTAGTAGTAGTGTTGCGTGCGTGCGTGCATGCGTGCGAGTGCGTGTGTGTGTGTGTGTGTGTGTGTGCGCGCGCGCGAGCAAAGCACGCGTGGGAGTGCCTGCGTCTGTGATTGTGCGCGCGTTTGTGCGCTTTTGTGTGCACGCGCATGTGTGTGTATGTGCGCGCGCACACACACGCGTGCGTGCGTATGAGAGAGACAAACAGATACAATCATACCTAGAGACAGACAAAATACACACAAATTTAGGAACAAAAATTGAGATACACGTACTTAGCTCACCAGGTTTTGCGATGCTGTTGTATCATCAAGGAATGACTTGTACGTACACATTCTTGGACCATAGAATCAATACGCTGGAAAAAGCTATTTTAAAACACTGGCAAATTATAGCCTACAGACAGGAGAAAAACAAATCGTGAATGATTGTTGAGGGTGACACTTGATTGTCTTATCATAACGCACTGTCTTTGTCTTCCTTCTAAAAATAAAGCAGACATAAATAGAAAGAGAAGGATCGTCCCTATAAAGTATAAATCCACGGCAGTACAGGTACATCCGTTGTTGCTTGTTACAGAATGAACAAGTGCGTTGGGAAGTACCAACCTGATTCTTCACCTTCACCTATCCCGTAGTTTTCAAGACTGTTGGGGCACCACTGAAGATTTTGCAACCAGCTTCCTCCACTCCTCAGGCCGCACACCGGAATTAAGAAATCACTCTTTTCCTTCTGTTTTTCTGTGTGACTCTTGTATCCATACCGCACGCACTAAGGCATCCACAGAAATAAAAACTACTTTTTGTGAATGACTAGCCTCTGACTCAAAACTCATGTGATTTTGAACAAATTTCGTAGGTTTGAAATTTTTGAAAAATTTTCAGCAAACACTGTACCCTCTCAGTCCTTTGTCGTCTGCTAGCTTCTTTACCACAATATGCATGCGCAGGGTCAACGCTGTAGGAACACAAGCAATCCTCATTTGATGGTTATTTCCAACTTTCTCGTGACTACCTGGTATTGCTCTATGTCCTCAATCCCCCAAAACAAGTGCACAGTGCATTTTGTACACTTTAAAACTCTGTGAAAATCACCAAGAATTTTTCGACTCGCACTCTATACAAGATACTACATGACCCATAAATTAATACCGGTACGCGGTGTGCAGCCTCAGCTTTCCGTAGCAAGACGTTCCTCTCAAGGCCAGTAGTCCACTCTCTGATGGTGTCTTCCCATCGTTTTCTCTGTCTGTCCTTGCTTTATGCTAGGTAGAACTATCCAAGCCTCTTTAAACTTTAATAACTCTTCCCAAAAGTCCTTCGAATAAGACTATAAACCGAGGCCCCTTGTGCGAACGCACGCACAACATCTTGCGCACACGTTAAATCCTGTTCCGCTTTTCGTAAGAGTAGGCCATTGTGTGCCGGTGGGAACAGATGACAGAATTTACAAAAACGCATACACACGGGGACTGGATGTAAAAAAGCACATAAGTGCTTATTCCACTATCCTCGATATCAAAGAATAAATAAATAAATAAAAATAAAAAAGCTATCAGCTTTACAGACTTCAGATGCTAGCAGTCTACACGCTATATATAGAAATCACAAGATGGTTTAAAGGTCTTCCTGGGATCTTCTCATCAAAATGCGAGGCTTGTGGTTTATATTTATTATTATCATATGAAGTCAAACTTTCTGCCTCATCTGCTCAGAGCTTGAGTCTGGGTGCTAATGCTTCGAACTGAAAAACAATTCTGCATGTTTGGAGGGTGGCTGGTGGGAGGGGGGGGGGGGGTTGCCCCATTTTAAAGTTCAGGGGTTTTTTTGCGACAAAGAACTTAGGTCAGCTAAACCATTATTTTCGGAAAATGTATACACACCAGTAGAAAGATAAACACTAGGAACGTCCCCCAAAGACAGAGAGTAGAGGAGGAGTCTAGATTCTACATGAACTATTTGCTTTTGTAACGTAACACAACCAGTAACAGAGCTGCACAACCAGTAACAGAGCTGCACAACCAGTAACAGAGCTACACAACCAGTAACAGAGCTGCACAACCAAGAACAGAGCTGCACAACCAGTAGCAGAGCTGCACAACCAAAAGCTTTACACAACCAGTAACAGAGCTACACAACCAGTAACAGAGCTGCACAACCAGTAACAGAGCTACACAACCAGTAACAGCTGCACAACCAAGAGCAGAGCTGCACAACCAAAAGCTTTACACAACCAGTAACAGAGCTGCACAACCAGTAACAGAGCTGCACAACCAGTAACAGAGCTACACAACCAGTAACAGAGCTACACAACCAGTAACAGAGCTACACAACCAGTAACAGAGCTACACAACCAGTAACAGAGCTACACAACCAGTAACAGAGCTACACAACCAGTAACAGAGCTACACAACCAGTAACAGAGCTACACAACCAGTAACAGAGCTACACAACCAGTAACAGAGCTGCACAACCAGTAACAGAGCTGCACAACCAGTAGCAGCAATGGCGGAGCTCAAGACGACCTGGACAGACAGAAACATCTCTCTCAGGACCAGGGTCAAGCTACTACACGCACTGGTCATCTCCATATATCTGCATGCATGCGAATCCTAGACACTGAATGCAGATCTACAAAGGAGGATCCAGGCTTTGGAAATGAGATGCCTCAGAAGACTCCTTAGCATTTCATGCAGGCACCACATTACCAACGAAGAAGTCCGACATACCATCACCCAACAAGTAACTGACTACGAAGACCTACTGACCACAGTCAAGAAAAGAAAGCTCAGATGGTATGGACATGTGACTAGATCAGATGGGCTCTCCAAGACCACACATACTGCAAGGAACAGTGCAGGGGAAGAGAAGTCGAGGCAGGCCGAAGAAGAAATGGGCAGACAACATCACTGAATGGACCGGGAAGAGTTTCTCCACAACCCAGGCACTTGCCCACAACCGCCGCAAATGGAGTTAGCTGGTGCACCGTTCGTCAATGCAGTGCCTCTACGACTCCGGAGGTGGTTACGGGAGCAGATGAGATGATGAGATGAGAGAACGCAACACAGCATGCACAAGATTGGTTGCAGAAGCATTTCACCGCTGTTCCCGTATGTATTCTACAGTTCAACAGGACTGTATTGTTTCTCAAGTGACAGACAGAGCGAGACAGGAAATGAAAAATGTTACAACCCTTTCTATTGAAGATGAACATTATCCGCTTTGTGCTT
Source organism: Rapana venosa (assembly GCA_028751875.1). Classification (NCBI taxonomy): domain Eukaryota; kingdom Metazoa; phylum Mollusca; class Gastropoda; order Neogastropoda; family Muricidae; genus Rapana; species Rapana venosa. Next base: position 52,018,200 of record CM054157.1, read on the forward strand.
TGCTGTCCAGGGTTAAGGGATATACGAGAGCAGTTCATACCACAAAAGTACTGTAGAGATCCATGTTTATTCAGGTTGGTTTTATTAGCTTCCACGAATGAGT
>CM054157.1:52025802-52030802 GCA_028751875.1 Rapana venosa
GAAAACCTCGTCCTTCCATCAGTGTCTTACACACACGCGCTCACTGACACACATGATCCTCCCAGAACCATCCCCCCCTCCCACACACACACCCGACCTCCCGACGATGGACAGTTCATTCAGGGGGGAGGGAGAGGGACCTGAGGGTGACCTAGCTGCAATGTCACTTGCTGCGTTGAGTCATGGCAGTCCTCAACCAGCTGGTCAAAGACGACGCCAGGCTGCCAGTGCTTCTTCAGGTCCTCAGATTTCCTCTTCACGCTGCCAGATTTCCAGCGCTGATTTCCGGTGCAGCTCACCTAGCTGGTGTACGTGGGGACATTCATGGCCACTGGCCATACACTGACTTCGGTCAGTTCGGGTCTCTCGCTCTGGCTGAGAGAGTTCGGCTCCCCAGCATTCTCTCTCTGAGCTGGTCGCAGACACAGTGACGCATCTAAGGGTGTGGAAACAAAAAGAAGATACACGGGTAGCTCGCGTGCACTCTTGCCTCTCGGCCTACCTGCCTATATCGAGAATTTCTTTCTGCGGTTTCCGAATTTTTTTTTTTAAAAGCGTACCCGGCACATGCTGCATGCCAACGGGATTCAGAAACTAAATCCTACACCCACACACAGGGATGGGGTGCCTTCCTACAGGTGAGGGTTAAGGACCCTCCCTCAGTCCCCCAAAGGCCTCTGTCATGATGGAGATGAAGGTGGGGGTGGTAAGGGGTATGAGACATGGCGGAGGTTGATCATGACACCCAACCCAGGCCAACTACACACTGCTCACCAACAAAACTCGGCTGCTGTGTCCACCTGGTCCTCAACGACTAAGATCCGAACAAACCTGAAGACGAGTCCTTGTTTTGGAAGACAGATTAATGATGTACAGATTGCATGTCAGTGTCGTCTGAACCATTGGCCAGGCACGACCTGGTTTTGTTTGTTTGGGTTTGGGTTGTTGTTTTATTTTAACGAGCTCCTGGAGAAGACCCCTTGTGTGGATGAGGGGCAGACTGAAGAGAGAGTCCAGCTGGGGACTGACAGACTGCTCCTGAGTAAAGAGAGGACCAGGGATGCTCCGGCTGCTGGACTTCTCATCTTCCAGATTCCTGAGAATGTTGTCGTTACCTTAACAGATTTCAATGTCTGAGAATAGATGTTAGACTGCGTAAGAATAGGTTGAATGCAAGTGCTTTGATGTGTGTTTGGAAGAAATAACGCTATAGAAATTATTTTATGATTATGAATATGATTATGATGATGATGATGATTATTATTATTATTATTACTATGATGATGATGATGACGATTATTATTATTATTATTGAAAAAATAACCTGAAGTCGAGTCTAGAAAAAAACTTCCATTTTCCCATGCCCCTTTCTTCATTTTGTTTTCCTAATTAAATTCGGTATTATTTTTTTTATGCATTCATTTATACAAAGCAGTCATCCAGACTTGTAGTCATACACAGTTTCATGTCACACACTTTCGCTTTTCTTGTTAGTTTTTTTCTTATTCGGAAGTATGAATCACTTATCCACTCAGGGAGTTTCTGTGTAGCTCAGCTTACTATTTGCCCAGCAGTTTAGATATCTTTCATCGCCGAGGTCGGAATGCAGCTGCCTTCATTGTAGGCGAGGGTGGGAGCTTTGTATGTTTGTCCGTCGTGTCCGACGATGACTTCCTAAACAGCAGCTGCCTCCTCTGCTATTCTCTCCCCTCCTCTTTCTGCTGGGCAGAAATTTGATTATAGTGGAGATGACTTGCCCACAGTACATTCCCACTCTCTCGGCCAAGAGGGCATAAGGACAGTCAGCGTTGGAGATGTTCTCCAAAGGCCAACCAGCCCCCAGGGCTGCAGCACATAAGGACTGTGCGAGTCAAGCCTCCTAGTCAGAGAGTCATAGTCGATCACTAAAGACTAAGCTATAAAGTGGAATTCCGTGAGTGGGAAAGAAAGCCACTGGTCATACAGCCTCTCACTTTGCTGTTGTTGCCCCCAGCGTCAATGGTTTAATCAAGAACTGTGATAAAGCCGAGGCGATGACGGCACGAGGGTGGGAGCACCTCGGTCACATGTTGTCTGTCTGTCTGTCGAAGTGATAATAGCAGACATCCCTGGAACGACAGTGATGCGCTTTCAGGGATGTGTGTAAGTGTCGAGTGTGGTTACCAAGTGGATTGGTGACCGTTTGCGCGACTTGGATTCAGTAAAGTCTTCTAGTTCACCCAGCTGTAATTGGGTACCTGCCCTCTTTAGGGTCAGGGAAGGTAAAGCAGCGAGGGAGAGGAGATGGGCGCCGCCCTCAATATGCTGGCCCCTGGAGAAGTGAGGTCTCTGACGCCTCACTCCCCTACCACCACATAGGTTATGGGACACCTTTACATTTTTCCTGTAATTTTGAAAACAACTCTGTGTTCTCTTTGAGTACTATCCAGTATTTAGATATAAAAGATTTTCCACGACGTAATTCGAAATTCAGATATGGCTATTTGCTTTATTACAATATCTGAGAGCGTCTACATTTTTATATTACAATAATTATTATCTGTAGTAAGAAGGAGGGTGGAAGGATGGTTAAAACGTTCGCCTGCCAACAAGTAAACCCTGACGTTCTGCGTTCGATTCCCAGCCTCGCCCTTTCTTCTCACTTTGGCTGGAAAATCCAACTGAATCTCAAAGTCCTTCGGATGAGATTATAAACCGAGGCCCCGTGTTCGACTGCACTCAGAACATCTAGCGCACACGTTCCATCTTACGGAAAAGTGTGCCATTGTGTGCCTGTAAGAACGGATGACAAAAAGTCACCATGCACACAGGTGTCGTGTTTAGACACCGTTCCTTAAGTCGGAATGCGGCTACCTAAATAGTGGGAGACAAACAATGGCCTCTGCTAGAATTTCACCATTGGTGACACTCAGAGCTCTAGCCGAGGAACGAGAAAACAGAAAAGAAGAAACAATGACCTGAAGCTATCACTATGTGTCCTTCTCTTTAATGACCTCAAGGTACCACCTTTATTTCCTGATCTTGGCCCATGCCAACAGCTTTCTGATTCTTTGAAGAAGCGGGGACGGGATAGTCTGGTGGTTAGAGTGGAGTTAACATCAGCGCCGACTCCACTCTCCCCAAAAAGTCCTTCGGATGAGACTATAAACCGAGCGCGAGGTCCCGTGTGCGAACGCACGCAGAACATCTTGCACACACGTTAAAACATGTTCAGATTTTCGGAAGAGTAAGCCATTGTGTACTGGTGGGAACGGATGGGAAAATTTACAAAGTTGCATACACACGGGGACTAGATGTAAAAAAAACCCGCATGTGTGTTTATTCCAATATCCTGATAAAATAAATAAATCAACGAATGAAGTAATACATTAAAAATGAAAAAAATGAAAAAAAAAATATGCTAAGTGCCAAGGCCTATATTAACGCTATCCTACGTGAAGGGAGAGAACCCCTCTTTCCCAGCACACGTGCACTGTGCACATGTGTAATCTACTGTAACCCAGTAGTGGGTGATACGTAGGGAAGGGCTAGTAGATGGTTGGTCACCCTGTAGCGGGTTACCCGTAGGGAAAAGGTTAACTATTATTCTTTATGCTTTTAAAGGGTCACGCTGTCTTCAGCCTTGACAAACTCTCTTTAGACTAAAGACCTGCGTTCTCCTTTAACAAGAGGGAGAGAGAGAGAGAGAGAGAGAGAGAGAGAGAGAGAGAGAGAGAGAGAGAGAGAGAGAGAGGGACAATGACAATGACAATGACAAATTCTTTTATTTCGAGGATAATGAATAAGCACACATGTGCTTTTTTACATCCAGTCCCCGCCCATTAGGGATACATCTGAATAATAATAATAACCCAATACTTATACAGTCTCACAATAAAAACAAGGGGAAATAACCCTTTTCAAAACAGCTCCTCCCCAACAACCCCCCCCCCCCCCAAAGCAAGCAAATAAAAGAAAACACTAAAATACCCCCCAACCCCCCCAAAAAACCCTAACTAAAACAAACAAACAAACAAAAGAGAAAGAAAAACCAAACCAACAGAAGAAGATAAAAAAGAGAAAAACAGACAAACAACAACACAAGAACAACAACAGAGCCAAGAAAAATAACACAACCAAACTTAATAAGTCATAAAGATAAACATCTACACAATGTCAAATGGAACACATACTTGTTACACATAACTATAAGATATTGAAATAGGGCACTCATTAAAACTTAAGTACAGAGGCAAGTCCAATAAAGTATTGAAAATAAAGAGAGAGAGAGAGAGAGAGAGAGAGAGAGAGAGAGAGAGAGAGAGAGAGAGAGAGAGAGAGAGAATATTCTCTGAAGCCAGCCAAGCTATGACTGCTTATGACTGTGGGGTGCCGGAACACGGTACACACACTACACGCAAACAGACTTCTCATTTCCTTTGCTACTTACAGTTTCACGTTGATACCTGGCCCAGCACCAAAAGCTGTGTCAGTTATTGATGACATCAGCTAACTGCCAAGGCCTACTACACTAAAAATGGTGTTATGTTGTAAATTGTTGTGTTGAGATTGCTTCCTTCAGCCCATGACAAACTTTTCACATAACAAATCTGTACTTTCCATTACAAAGAGAAAAAAAAATCCTCTGAAGTCGGAGTATGGCTGCCTATATGGCGAGGTTGCTTGAAAACAGTTATACACGCAAACTTCTCATTCGGTGTGTTTCCTATCTCGCAGTGATTCCCAGGTGGGATGAGTGAGTCAGAGTGCATGTTGTGGGTGACCCCCTTAGGGTGTTAAGCTGGGGAACGCACAACAACATGAACAACAACAATAACAGAAACAACAACAACGAAAACATTCATACGCAGGCGGGATGAGTGAGTCAGAGCACACACTCTGGTTGACCCCCTTCAGGGTGTTCGTGTCAGGAACGTCCAACAACATCGCCCAATATCATTCAAACCGTTTGCATTCCAGAAGGCGTAAAACGGTCAAGGTGTCCCAGATCCTAGGTGGTC
>CM054157.1:52040802-52047080 GCA_028751875.1 Rapana venosa
TTTCTAAAAACGGTCTTATCTTCAATGGTATCGACTCTTTTCTAAAAACGGTCTTATCTTCAATGGTATCGACTGTTTTCTAAAAACGGTCTTATCTTCAATGGTATCGACTCTTTTCTAAAAACGGTCTTATCTTCAATGGTATCGACTGTTTTCTAAAAACGGTCTTATCTTCAATGGTATCGACTCTTTTCTAAAAAACGGTCTTTATCTTCAATGGTATCGACTCTTTTTTTAAAAAACGGTCTTATCTTCAATGGTATCGACTCTTTTCTAAAAACGGTCTTATCTTCAATGGTATCGACTCTTTTCTAAAAACGGTCTTATCTTCAATGGTATCGACTCTTTTCTAAAAACGGTCTTATCTTCAATGGTATCGACTGTTTTCTAAAAACGGTCTTATCTTCAATGGTATCGACTCTTTTCTTTGTTTCTTTTATTTCGGGGAGAATGGAACAAGCTCCCATGCGTTTTTTTTAAATCCAGTCCCTGTGTGTATGCAGTTTTGTAAATTTTTGTCATGACGATTTTTTACGTCCCTTGGCTAGAGCTCCGAGGTTTACAATAGTGAGATTTGTGCGTATGCGACCGTTTTAAACCCCCCCCCCCCCCCTCCATTTAAGTAACTGTATTCCGACTTTATATGCATGTGAATCATGGACCCTCACAGCGGACTTAGAGAAAAGAATAAGAGCTGTAGAAATGAGGTGCTTCTGAAGACTCTTAGGCATCTCGTACAAAGACCACATCACGAATGAAGAAGTCAAGAGAAGCACCCGCAATGAAATCGGGCCCTACACTGACCTTCAAACGCTTGTCAGACAGCGAAAACTGAAGTGGTTTGGTCATGTCACACGCTCCTCTGGTCTTGCTAAAACAATCCTACAAGGCACAGTGAGGGGAGGAAGAAGAAGAGGCAGACAAAAGGAAGAGATGGGAGGACAACATTCGAGAGTGGACAGACATGGAGCTGAGAGACACCCTGAGGGTGGCTGAGAGACGAGAGGACTGGAGAAAGGTGGTTGACAAAGCTTCGAAGGCGCCCCAAAGGATTCGGAATCTGAGGGATCGGTGACGGTGACGGTGACGGTGATTCCGACTTTGGGGATGGTGCCTAAACACGACACCTTTGTGCATGCTTTTTGTCATCGTTCCCACCGGCACGCAATGGCCTATTCTTCGAAAAAGCGAAACGGGTTGTAACGTGTGCGCAAGTTGTTCTCCGTGCGTGTGACTTCGGTGTATAGTCTCATCCGAAGGATTTTTAGGGGGATGGGAGTCGGCACTGATGTCAACTCCAGAGGAAAAATCCTCTTGAACGAGATTCGAACCCGGGTCGTCAGATTGTGAGCGCAATGTTCTAACCACTAGGCTATCCTGTGATGTTTGTACAGCATTTCTATATCTTATCCTCAATGGTATCGACTCTTCGTTGCTTCTGTATAGTGAGGCTTTCCACAAGCTTGTACGTTTTTTTTAAAATATAGCTTTCTTCAATTTCTGTACATCGCTGTTCAACCCTCTCTTCTTTCGTTTATCTTGAAGGGTGGTTTTAAAAATTTTTTATAAGGCTTTTCTTGCTTTTAATAGCCCCTGTTTTGGTAGAAATACGATAAAAGAATAACAAGACACAAATCCAAACCAAACAAACATAGAAAACAAATGCCACAGTAACAAGAAAGCGAACAAAATATCCCAAAAGCAGGCTAGGTTTTAGAGATATTGTTAGTTGGAAATATGTCTGTGTAAGTGTGCTGTTGTAACTGTTGTTAGTCATGCTGCTGCTGCTTTTGCTGCTTCTGTTGTTGTTGTTGTTGTTGTTGTTATTGTTGTTAATTCATGACGTAAAACTTGTGACTTCAGAGAAACGTCAGCTAGGGGCTGGAATGACGTCGCCAACAGAAGCCTCATTCCCACACAGCAGCGTGGTGAAGACCACCCCGCCCCTTTCCCTGGCAGGCAACACCAGTGTGCCCCAGAACAACAGCATCATCAGTGTCCCTAAAGGATGCCTGTCCCTTCAAGTCTTGGCTTTTATTCCCTGGGACAACACAGACAACCTTGTCCCAAAGGCAGCGGACAACCTCGTCAACCTTGTGCTTCTGGGGCTGTGCTTGCCGCTCCTCTTCGTCGTCGCCTTCTCCACCAACATCGTCAACATGATCGTGTTCTACAAACACGGGCTGAAGGAAAGAATCAACGCCTGTCTCTTCACCCTGTCTCTGGTGGACCTGCTGGGGGTCAGCGCGCTGTTTGGCTACAACGCTGACGTGGCCTACATGTTCTTCATCGGGAAAGGGGGCGAGCTGGGACCCACGGCTCAATTCTTCATCCGCACTCACCTGACGGGACTGTCAGCTTTCGTGACGGCCTCCCAGCTGGTGTACGCTGTCATCGCTGTGGAGAGATGTCTGTGCGTCACACGGCCTCTGCTGGCAAAGAACTTCATGTCCACCAAAATCACGGTGGTTGCGTTGTGGGCGATGGTGTTGGTGGTTACTGGATGTTTCGTGTTGATATGCGGCGTTCGTTACCACGTCATGTGTGTGTTCGACTGGAGAGACCACAGCGTCTTTCTAGCCAGCTACCCCACACAGTTTTATTTCCGCCACCAGCGTGTGATGGACTTTATGTACAGCCTGGTGTATGGTCTGTTTCTCCCGGGCCTCTCCTTCCTCTCCGTCACCGTGTGTACGGTCGTGACTGCCGTCCAATTGAAGAAACTGTCCAAGTGGAGGGAGACCGTGTCGTCTGCTTCCGGTTCCGTCACTTCACGAGATGTTGCGATAACTCGCGTGATTATTGCCACGTCCATTTTGTTCATCGTGTGCATCATACCTGCTGTGGTGATGCGTTGTTCTTTTCTGATCGTGCCCAACCTGAAAGTGGGAGGTCGCTATGACAACCTGACCTGGATCCTCATCAGAGTGTATCTGTTTGCCTCGGCCGTTAACAACACTTTCAATTTCTTCATCTACTATAGCCAAGGAAGTAAGTTCAGAGAAACAACCAACCAGCTGTTTTCCTGCTGTTGTCGGTACCGGAAAGCTGTCGCTAAGGTCTCGGAGAACTAAGATTAGCTGTGAAGAGTTGTTTACTCTTGGTTCTTTAAAGATTGAACCCACTGAAAGAAATGTGACAGAACAAAAGCGGTTGGTCAGTGAAAACGAAAACAAAATCACATGAAACAACTATCATCCTGCTTGGTGAATGATACAACAGATTTCAATGTGTGTGTGTTTGTGTGAGATATACTTTTATTTGAAGTTATCTTGGAATGTTCATACCAATATGAAATGTAGCTTTCTTGTGTCTTTTGAGATAATGATACGTATCAATATGCTTATCAGTATTGTAATTGACGGGATAGCATAGTTTGTCAGAACATTGCGCTCGCAATCTGACGACTCGGGTTCGATTCCCGTTCAAGGGGATATTTTCCCCCGGAGTTGACATCAGTGCAGACTCCACTCTCCCCAAAAGTCCTTCGGATTTGTCTATAAACCGAGGCCCCGTGTGTGAACGCACGCAGAACATCTTGCGCACACGTTAAATCCTGTTCCGCTTTTCGTAAGAGTAGGCCATTGTGTGTCGGTGGGAACAGATGACAGAATTTACAAAACCGCATACACACGAGGACTGGATGTAAAAAAGCACATAAGTGCTTATTCCATTATCCTCGATATAAAAAAAAAAAATATAAAAATAAAATATAAGCAGCTACTGCTAGTACTACATTGTGCGCTCTCCCCCAAGCGACAGTCGCACAGTTCATGGATTCTCTGTAACGGAAGAGCAATGTGCTGTGTTACTGTTGAACTGGGGAAACCAACGAGAAGTGATAACATCAAGGTTGAGCACAGCTGAACACACGGCCTAGGCTGCTGTTGTTGTTGTTGTTGTGGTGTATATAGTTGTCCTGTGATCCTACCGGCACAAATTGGCCCACACTTCTGTTTTCGCTTTCACACTTCTAAATGATATCAAGTCATGTTTCACTTTTCGCTGTCATATTTCTGAATGAATAAAGTCATGTATCATTTTTCGCTGTCATATTTCTAAATGAATCAAGCCATGTTTCATTTTTCGATATCATATTTCTAAATTAATCAAGTCATGTTTCACTTTTCGATATCACATTCAAACTCAATGTTTTATTTTTCGTTATCATATTTCTAAATGAATCAAGTCATGTTTCACTTGTCGCTATCATATTTCTAAAGAAACTCAATGTTTCTTTTTTTTGCTATCACATTTTTAAAGAAACGCTAATGCTTCATATTTCGCTATCATATTTCTAAATGAATCAAGTCATGTTTCATTTTCCGCTATCATATTTCTAAAAGAAATCATGTTATCTTTCATTGTTCGCTACCACATGTCTAAAGAAACTCAATGTTTCATATTTCGCTATCACATTTCTAAAAGAAACTCAATATTTCATATTTCGCTATCACATTTCTAAAGAAACTCAATGTTTCATATTTCGCTATCATATTTCTAAAAAACCCTTAATGTTTCATTTTTCGCTATCATATTTCTAAATGAATCAAGTCATGTTTCACTTTTCGCTATCATATTTCTAAATGAATCAAGTCATGTTTCACTTTTCGCTATCACATTTCTAAATGAATCAAGTCATGTTTCACTTTTCGCTATCGTATTTCTAAGTGAATCAAGTCATGTTTCATTTTTCGCTATCATATTTCTAAAAGAAATCATGTCATCTTTCATTCTTCGCTACCACATGTCTAAAGAAACTTAATGTTTCATTTCTCGCTATCATATTTCTAAATGAATCAAGTCATGTTTCATTTTTCGCTATCATATTTCTAAAAGAAATCATGTCATCTTTCATTGTTAGCTACCACATGTCTAGAGAAACTCAATGTTTCATTTTTCGCTATCATATTTTCTAAATGACTCAAGTCATGTATCATTTTTCGCTATTATATTTCTAATGTCACACCAACACCTGGACTGGCCAAGACTGTCCTACTACAGGGAACAGTACAAGGAGGGAGACGAAGAAGAGGCAGACAGAGAAAACGATGGGAAGACAGCATCAGAGAGAGGACTGATAGCCTTGAGTGGAACGAATTGCTACGGAAAGCAGAGGAGTGGAGGAAGCTGGTTGCAAAATCTTCATTAGTGCCCCCCACGGTTTAAGGGACTACGGGATAGGTGAGGATGATGTTCGTATACAGGTGAGAGATGATAGCGTTTCATGGACACCATGCCTGAAAGCGCGTGAATGAGCGCATGGCGCAGGGAAAAAATATGTTTTTAGTGTTAAACAGAGAAAATAGGGGCAGATGAGGTCCTGTCTGGCTGATCTTTCCCTGCGAGTTTTTCAGGTTAGCTGTGATTCTTGCTCATTTCCTGTATACCTCCACTACAGGCACATGAGAAACCGCGCGCAGCCTACCGCCAGTTTCGTGCCTAGCCACCTTACTGACCAGACGTGTTATCGTATCGCCTCTCACTGTGTCGGCAACGCCCATCACTATCAGGAATCTTAGCATAAGCTGTAATATAGTTCTAGTCCTAGCCTTTCTTGGTTTCTTTTGAATTGTGTTAAAAACTGTTTCATTTTATCATCACCTGTTTTGGTTTGTTTTGTAGTGCTGGTGAAATACTTTGTATTGTGGATAAGTGTTCTGTGGGAAAAAAAAAAAAAAAAAAAAAAGGAGGTCTATGCTGCTGATTACTCTAGTGACCAGGATTTGGTGATGGATCTGTCTAATGAAGAAGAACCACAAGCTGTCATTTCTACTGAAAGGGAACCATCTCTCCGAGATATTTTGACAACTGTCCTAAATCTCTCTAGAAGAATGGAAAATTTGGAAGGAAGTGCACTGCACTCCCGGAAGAGGAAAATGAGCGCTGGCTCAGACATGGAACCCCTTGTGGAAAATGAAGGGAAAAGAAAGAAGGCAGGCAGCGATTCAGAAACTGTTACTGACAGTGTTTCTGATGAGAGGGCAGAGGAGCTGGAGAAAGAACTGATGGCAGAATCTATAGAGGATGAGGATAAAGATGACGACATTTTCGCTGAAATGGCATCATCCTTTGATGATAATGAGGAAAAAGGGCCACCCGTTTCTGAAAAACTGGCAAAGCTGCTTGAGTCCAGATTTGGATCGAACTCCCAGACAGGAAACTGAGGGAAAAACTTACCAAGTACCCTATTCCCGAAAACGTTCTTACCTGGGTGTCCCCGAAAAAACCGAAGTTTTTTTTTTCTGTCTCAAGCCTTTTCACGAAAAAGACAGGGT
>CM054157.1:52047580-52080080 GCA_028751875.1 Rapana venosa
CCCAACGATAATATAGCCTTCCTCTCGATATATCATACATATGGTCAACCTCTCAAGGCAGGATATGTGTACCATATATTGATATGGTACACATACCCTGCCTCTCAATATATCGTACATATATCCTGCCTCTCAATATATCATACATATATTCTGCCTCTCACTATATCATACATATATTCTGCCTCTCAATATATCGTACATATATTCTGCCTCTCAATATATCGTACATATATTCTGCCTCTCAATATATCATACATATATTCCGCCTCTCAATATATCATACATATATTCCGCCTCTCAATAGATCGTACATATATCCTGCCTCTCAAAATATCGTGCATGTTTCACTCAAACACACCCCCCCACCCTTCCCCCACCACCTAACCACCCACACACAACACCCTCCCAACCCCACCCTTCACACCCCCCCACTCACACAACCTCCCCTCCAGACACACTTCACACACACACTACCTCCCCCCATCCCCCCCGACACACACAACACCCACCCACCCCCCAACCTACACATACACAACACACACACCCATCCACCCCACCTCCCCCACCTACCCAACCCCAGCCCCACCCACCACCGACACACACACAGAGTTTATACCCCCTCCCCCCCACACCCATCACTCTCCCCACACACACACAACACTTGCACAACACCCCACCACAACCACCACCACCACTACACCACACACACACAACACCCACCGACATACACGCAGCATCCCTCCCTCCCCCTAAGCCCCCCCCCCATCCCCACACACACACACATGCACAACACCCCACCACCACAACCACTACCACCACCACACACACACACACAGTACCCACCCAACCCCTTCCTCCCAAAACACACACACATGCACAAACAACCCACCACCAACCACCATTACCACCCACACACACAACACAAACACACCACGCACACACGCACAGCATCCATCCCCTCGTTCCCCCACCCCAGCCCCTCACACACACACACACACACGCACAACACACACACACACACTCACACACACACACACACACACACACACACACACACACACACACACACACATACACACACTACCACCACCACTACCACACACACAGCACCCACCCAGCCACCCCAACCCTCCTCCCCTCCCCCCAATCACACACACACCACACACACATGCACAACATCCCACACCACAACCACTACCACCACACACACACACACAACACACCCCTTCCATCCCCCCATCCCTTCTCCCCCCCCCCCCACAACCACCACCACCACCACCACACACACACAGCACCCCTTTCCCTCCCCTCATTCACCCCCCTCCACACACACATGCACGACACCCCACCACCACCACTACCACCACACACACAGACACACACACACACACACACAACACCCCCTTCTTCCCTTCCCCCATCCCTTCCCCCCCCCCCCCCCCACACACACACCTACCACCATCACCACTACCACCACCACACACACACAGTACCCACCCAACCCCCTTCCTCCCAAACACACACACATGCACAACACCCCACCCCACCACCACCATTACCACCACACACAGACACACACACACACACACACACGCACACACACGCACACACACGCACACACACGCACAGCATCCATCCCTCGTTCCCCCACCCCCTCCCACACACACTCACACACACACTGCACCCACCCAGCCACCCCAACCCTCCTCCCCTCCCCCAAGCACACACACACACACCACACAAAATACACAACACTCCACCACCACCACCACCACCACCATTACCACCACCACACACACACACACACACACACACAGGGCACCCACCCAACACCCCTCCCTTCCCCACCCCCTACCCCACCCCACACACTACCACCACCTCCACCACCACGACACACACACACACACACACACACACACACACACAACACACACACACACACACACACACACACACACACACACAACAGCACCTCCGTCCCTCCCTCCTTCTCCACCCCCCCCCCCCCCAACACTACTACCACACACACGCACACAGCACCACCCAAGCCACCCAACCCCTTCCACCCCCACCCACCCACCCCTCACCTCCACCCCCTACACACACACACACACTCCACCACCACCACCACCACTACAAAACACCCACCCACCCTCCACCCTCCACCCTCCATCCCACCTCCTCCATCCTCACCCCTCCACCCCCCCCCCCCGCCCCCCCCCCCCCCCCCCCCCCCCCCCACACATACTCCCTCTCACTGACTCACTGTGGACAAAATAGGTATGGTCTGTCGTACTGAACACAGCGTCTGCGGAGGGAGGGGCGTAGGGGAACACAGAATCCAGGGAATAAGGGGATCCAGACAGAATCCCCTCAGAGGTGAATTCGAAGATCTGATCTCCAGAGATCCCTCTGTACACACCTCTGCGGCGTGCGCCTGAAACACAACACAGTGGTAGCCATCAGCGCCTGGGCTTTATATCACAGTTCTTGATGAAACCATTGACGCTGAGGGCAACAACAGCAAAGTGAGAGGCTGTATGACCAGTGGCTTTCTTTCCCACTCATGGAATTCCACTTTACAGCTTAAGTCTTTAGTGATCGACTATGACTCTCTGACTAGGAGGCTTGACTTGCACAGTCCTTATGTGCTGCAGCCCTGGGGGGATGGTTGGCCTTTGGAGAGCATCTCCAACGCTGACTGTCCTTATGCCCACTTGGCCGAGAGAGTGGGGATGTGCTGTGGGCAAGGCATCTCCACTATAATCAAATTTCTGCCCAGTTTCCGAAACAGCAACTGCCTCCTCTGCTGTTTTGGAGGTCATCGTCGGGCACGACGGACAAACATACATGTGGTTTTTGTTGTTGTTGTTGTTGTTGTTGTTGTTGTTGTTGTTGTTGTTGTTGCTGTTGTTCAACTAATCCACTGTTGGCCGTCGCTCTTTCTCTTGTTTCTGGTCCATCGATCTGGAATGACCCCCTCTCTCCCCCGTTCTCTCTCTCTCTCTCTCTCTCTCTCTCTCTCTCTCTCTCTCTCTCTCTCTCCCTCTCTCTCTCTCTCTCTCTCTCTCTCTCTTGTTGCCATGGGTTCTTTAAGGTGCGCTAAATAATTATGTGTAACAGACGGGATTTTGGGTTATCGTCTCATCCGAAAGACTAGCACCCAGACAACCAACCAAGGTCTAATGAATGGGGGACAAATTTCGGGTCCAAAACGGGATTCGAACCACTGCACACTTCCAATGATGTTGAAACTGAAGGTGAATGTGATTTCTTTGAAGCGCTTTGATTTGTTTTCTGCAAGATAGAGCACTGTATAAATTCCATGTATTATTATTATTATTCTTATTATTTCTAAAGTTGCTGAAATTGATCTAAGGTGACCGTCCTGATGTGGCCTTTGTGGTCGGTGTGGCGATAAACGACGTGAAATGAAACAAAGCCTCTGATTCAAGGCTCAAGATTATCTTAATGACTGTCTGCAATTTGAAAAATTAAAGAGTGGCATTTTGAAAGTACACAGCATGCATTGTTACACAATACAGATTAAAAAGAGTTAACATGTTATTTTAAAAGCTGACACACACACACACACACACACACACACACACACACACACACACACACACACACACACACACACACACACCACGCACACATACTATTTATTTATTTATTTTATCTATTTATACCACTTTAAGTCACGACATCCAGATGTCGAGGAGATCTTCCAAGCTAAGCTTGGCGGACGTTTTGCGGCATTAACCCTCCTGGACAATGACATCAATGACCTCACCAACAACTTTAATGAGGCAGTCCGAGAAACAGCAGAGGAGGTACTCGGTCGTCAGAGGAATAAACACCAGCCATGGACTACCAATGACATCTTGGACCTCTGCGATACAAGAAGAGCACTGAAACCAACCAGGTCTTCCAACCCTAAAGAATACCGGGAGGCCAACAATCTTGTGAAGAAGTCAATGTTAAAGGCCAGAGAGAAGTGGATCAGTGATCAATGTGATGAGATCGAAAAAAACATGAAAGTGGGCAACAGTAAAAAGGCATACGACACCCTGAAGAAACTCACAAAACCACTTCAAACCAAATCATCAGTCATTGAAGACAGCTCCGGAAACCTCCTCACAGAAAGCTCAGCTGCATTGAACAGGTGGTCTGAGTATTGTCAAGAACTATACAACTACCCAATCCAACCTGACAAGAGCATAATAGAAGAGGAAGCAGCAACATCAAGAGTACCCTCGCCATTACCTATACTGAGGGAAGAAGTGGAAGAAGCCATCCGCAGTTTACCAGTAGGAAAGTCCCCAGGAGCAGACAACATACCAGCAGAGCTGCTCAAGCATGGTGGCGAAACAGTCATCACACATGTTACAGCTATCTGTCAGAAGATTTGGGAGACAAAACAGTGGCCAACAGAATGGACACAATCACTCATCATACCCCTGCCCAAGAAGGGGAATTTCATCATCATCAGACCCGTGTCCTTGGCGGTCGTGGGGGAGACACGAAAGACGATGCCGTGGTAAGCCTCCTCCATCCATCTCGGTCCTCGGCTCTGCGCAGTAGTGCCGAGTCATTCATCCTGGTCCATTCTCTGATGTTGTCCATCCATGACTTGTTCTGTCCTCCCCTCCTTCTGCCACCTTCGAGTGTTCCCTGCAGTACTGTTTTTGGCAGAGTGTTGTGGCGGGTGACGTGGCCGAACCATGTCAGCTTTTTCTTCTTGACGATGGTGAGAAGGGGTTCCTGTGGACCTACCAGCCGTGTTATTTGACTCTTGACAAATTCATTGGTCTTTCGTTCTCTCCAGGATATGTGCAGTAGTTTTCTATGGCATTTTGTTTCGAATGACTGGATTCGCTTTGCTGTTTCAGCAGTCAATGTCCAGGTTTCACTTCCGTACAGCAGGATCGTCTGAATTAGGGCTTTGTAGAGCTTTAGTTTGATTGGGAAACTGATCTCTTTACTTTTCCATATGGTGGTGAGTTTTGTCATGGAAGATGTTGCCATGGCTATTCTGACTTTGATTTCTGTCGTCGATCGCCCGTCCTTTGTGAGTGTAGCGCCAAGGTATTTAAAAGCGTCTACCTCCTCCAGTTGTTGGCCGTTCATGTAAATTTTAGCAGTGGGCGTTGCTCGTGCGTCACAAGTACTTTACTTTTCTCCGAGCTCACCTCCATCCCATATGCTCCAGCTCTGTTCTCAAGTCTGGTCGTAAGATCTTGCAGCTCTGTGTTACTTCCGCCCATGAGGTCAATGTCATCGGCAAACCGTAAGTTGTTGAGGGGTCTGCCGCCAATGGAGATGGTAGAGTGGAAGTCATGGAGGGTCTCTCTCATAATGTTTTCCAAGAACAGATTAAACAGGACTGGAGATAACAGGCATCCTTGTCGGACCCCAACTGTGGTTTTGAAGTAGTCTCCGACCTGATTGTTCAGAAGGACTGCACTGCTTGCGGTGTTGTATAGTGCTTGAATTGTTTGCACTAGTCCTTCTTCAATGCCAAAACAAAACCGCATACACACGGGGACTGGATGTAAAATGGCATTATGAGTGCTTATTCCCTTATCCTCGATATAAAAGAATAAATAAAATAAATATCCCATAGAACCCGCGGACCGTGGGGGGAGGTGGGTGTCTGTGGCACCAATGAAGAGTTTTGCTAAACCAAACCAGCTTCCTCCACTCCCCCGCTTGCTTTCCTGTAAGCAAATCGTCCCCCCCCCCCCTCAAGGCCAGTCCTTCCATCACTCTCCTGATGTTGTAGGAATCTTCTTTCCTCCTCAGCTCATCGTTTTCTCGGTCTGCCTCTTACCGTGTCCATCCTTGCACGTGCTGTTCCCTGTAGCAGGACAAGTCTTTGGCAAGGCCTGTTCAGATGGTCAGTGTTGTGACCTACCCCCACTCCCCCCCCCCTCCCCTTCCCCCTAACCCCCATTCCCACCCCACCCCCACCCCACCCACCCCCCCTACCACTGAAGTCATGCAGGAGGTCTTCATATGACCGGTCCCATGACGTTTGTTTTTTTGTTTTTTTTGTTGGGGTTTGTTTGTTGTTTGTTGAAAATTCGTTTTTTTTCCCACTTTCCTCATTAGTGATGTGATCTCTGTATGAGATACCAAGGAGACACGCGTACAATTATTAGAAAGTCAGTCACATGGGGACGGGATAGCTCAGTGGTCGGAGCACTCGCTTTCCCCCAGCCAAGTTAAGCAGCGTCGAGCGTGGTTACCACTTGGATGGGTGACCGTTTGCGCGCCTTGGCTTCAGTACAGTTCCCCCAGTTCACCCAGCTGTAAATGGGTACCTGTCCTCTTTAGGGTCAGGGAAGGTAAAGCAGCGAGGGAGAGGAGATGGGCGCCGCCCTCAATATGCTGGTCCCTAGAGAAGTGAGGTCTCTGACGCCTCGCTCCCCTACGACCTTATAGGTTATGGGACACCTTTACCTTTTACCAGTCACAGAACGTGCCAAAGAGAAGATGACTCTTTGTGGTCCGGGAGGTTGGGGGGGGGGGGGGGGGGGGGGGGAGGGGGGGAGTGAGAAACAAACACGAAACAAAACGAATCATCATCATCATTAACCATTACACTCAGTGGTGTGTAGGGCAGCAACAAAGCGCTTCCACTCCTGCCTATCCTGGGCCAACCTAGTCACTGATCCCCAAGAGTGCTGCATGGCCTTCATCTCACTTTCTACAGTCCTCCTCCACGTTGCTTTTGGTCTTCCTTTCTTTCTCCTTCCCTCTGGGGTCCAGTGCAATGCTGTTCTTGTGATTGACTGTGGGTCTCTTCGGAGGATGTGCCCAATCCACTTCCACCGTCGTCTAGTGATGATGGTTCCCATGTCCTCTTGCCTGCATCTCCGTAGTAGGTCTTCATTGGAGATCTTCTCTGGCCAAAAGATCCGGAGAATTCTTCGGAGGTATATAATAATAATAATAATAATAAATGGAACTTATATAGCGCTATATCTTGCAAAGACAAATCAAAGTGCATGCATTCGACCTAATCTTACACAGTCATACAACCAATGACAAATAATCAAAAGTTCAAACAGATATTACAAACATGGTACTGCAGACCAAATCTATGAAATAAAATTGCAATAGTCAAATGTTTTTCAAAAGCAACACACACACACACACACACACACACACACACACACACACACACACAACCCCCAAAAACCACCACACACACAACACCACAGGTCATATACTTTAGCAGGGTTAGTGAAGGTGGGATAGTTCTGATATGAGAGGGGGGGGGGGAATCTTAGGTTTGAAATAAATATGTCTTGAGGCTTGATTTAAAAGTGTCATAGCTAGGCTTCTGGCGAAGAGAGAGAGGGAGCTTATTCCAGGTCGATGGACCCGAAATAGAGAAAGAGCGGCGGCCAACAGTAGATTGGTTGAATCTAGGTATTGATAGGCACAAGGTATCTGCAGCAGAGCGGAGGGAACGTGAAGGAGTGTACAGGTGAAGACATTCACAGAGGTAGGAGGGTGCAGTTTTGTGGAGACATTTGTAACAGAGGGTACTGATCTTATATTCTACTCTCTGTGGCACAGGCAGCCAGTGGAGAGATCGCGAGAGGTGGTGGGTGTGTGTGAAAGGTTCGAAGTTTGGTTATAATATGAACAAAACGAAGCCATTGAGGAATTGTTCAGAACACACACTGACCTTGAAGAACAACGTCGAAGGTCACATTACAATTCCAAGGACGACGATCCTCGATGGTGGGGGCGTGTGGGGGCGTCTGTGGGGCGTATGGTCGAAGGAGGGGTAGGGGTAGGGGTAGGGCGGGGGCGCTCTCGTATCCCTGGAACCCACGCCAACAGAAAGATGGATTTATAAAAATTTAAAAAAATAAACATATCTCACCACCACCGGAGGCACCGTGGTCGAGTGGTTTAGGCGGTCAACTCGTGATCCAGAGGTCGCGGGTTCGATCCCCGCTCCGCTCGGTGTTGTGTCCTTGGGAAAGACACTTTACTCCTATTTTCCTCACTCCACCCAGGTGTACAAGTGGGTACCAGCTCTGCTGGGGAAGTATCTGGCGACAGACTAGCGTCCTGTCACAGGGGTGGTGAAAAACCATCAGTTCGCTTAACGCTACAGAAACCGGGATAAGCTCCGGCTCTATGGGCCTTCTGGCTCGAAAGAACATACTACTACTACCACCACCACCCTCCCCCCCACACACACACACACCGCTCTCCTCACTGCACTGGTTACCTATTCTTACATGTATTCAGTACAAAGTCGCCACTATCAGCTTCAACTTTGTGCAGTTCTTAACTCGGAAAGCTCCGCTGGGGCGTACAATTTTATATCAACAACAACTTTAACTCTGTCATAGGTGTGTTCCCCCCCCCCCCCCCATCTCTCTCTCTCTCTCTCTCTCTCTCTCTCTCTCTCTCTCTCTCCTCCCTCTCTGTCTCCCTCCGTCTCTCTCTTCCCCTCTGTTTCTCTCTTCCCCCTCCCTCCTCCTCTCTCTCTCTTCTTCTCTCTTCTTCCTTTCCCTTTCTCTCTCTTTTTCTCTCTCCCCTCTCTCCTCTCTCTCCCTTCACCTCTCTCCCCCTCTTCCACACTCTCTCTCTCCTCTCTCTCTACCCTCTCTCTCTCTTCCCTCTCTCACTCTCTCTCCCCCCTCTCTCTACCCCCCCCCTCTCTCTCTCTCTCTCTTGTTGTAGTTGTGTTATATACTCTTGCCACTTATTACCGTATAAGAACTGGACTCCCTTTATCATCATCATCATCATCATCATCATCATCATCATCATCATCATCATCATCATCTCTGTCTGTCTGTCTGTCTGTCTCTCTCTCTTTCTCTCTCTCTTCTTCTTCTTCTTCTTCTTCTTCTTCTTTGCAATTCTTCTTCTTCTTTGCAATTCTTCTTCTTCTTTTCTTCTTCTTCTTCTTCTTCTTCTTTTCTTCTTCTTCTTTCTTTCTTCTTCTTCTTCTTCTTCTTCTTCTCTTCGCAATTCTTCTTCTTCTTCGCAATTCTTCTTCTCCCACCCCCCCCCCCCTCTCTCTCTCCTCCTCCTCCTCAATCTTTGTCCATTCTCCTCTCTCAATCTCTTCTCCTCCTCTCCCTCCCCCCCCCCCCCTCCCTCTCTCTCCTTCTCTCTCTCTTATCCCCCCTTCTCTCTCTCCCCCTCTCTCTCTCTCTCTCCTTCTCTCTCTTATCCCCCCTTCTCTCTCTTCCCTTCTCTTGCTTCCCCCCCCCTCTCTCTTTCCTCTCTCTCTCTCCTCACCCTCTCTCCCAACCCCCAACCCCCCTCTCTCCCCCTCCTTCCCTCTCTTCTCTCCCCCCCTCTCTCTCTCTTCTCTCCCCCCTCTCCCCTCTCCTCCCCCCTCCCTCTCTCTCCCCCCTCCCTCCCTATCTTCTCTCCACCCCTCCCTCCCTCTCTCCTCCTTCCCTCCCTCCTCTCTCTCCCCTCCTCCTCCCTATCTTCTCTCCCCTCCCTCCCTCT
Source organism: Rapana venosa (assembly GCA_028751875.1). Lineage (NCBI taxonomy): Eukaryota > Metazoa > Mollusca > Gastropoda > Neogastropoda > Muricidae > Rapana > Rapana venosa. The sequence goes on from CM054157.1 coordinate 52,057,088, forward strand.
CTCCCCCTCTCCTCCCCCCTCCCCCTCTCCCTCTCCCCTCCCTCTCTCCTCCCTCCCTCTCTCTCTCTCCCTATCTGTGGTATCTTCCTTGTCGCGTTGTAAGCGACACGCCCTCTAAGTCCCCTTGTAATAATCATTTCACCGTATAAGAACTGGATTCCCTTGACATCGTCGTCCGAAATTTCTGTAGCGCTGAAGAAGGGATACATGATGGCCCCAGGGTCGTTCGAGTGCTTTAGGCCGAGGGCGTGGCCGATTTCGTGGACGAACACCAGGTAGAGGTCCGGCCTATGACCTCCATCCTCCTCCGCTGGTGTCCAGTCTTCGTCATCATCCACGTGGATGTCGCCATTGATGGTCCTGTTGCCGGGTTGGTAAGCGTGGGCTAGGATTTGGCCTGCGAAAAGTGAAGCGAAGTGAAGTGAAGTGTGAAACGAAGTGAAGTGAAACGAAGTGAAGTGAAATGAAGTGAAATGAAGTGAAATGAAATGAAAAGAAGTGAAGTGAAACGAAGTGAAGTGAAATGAAGTGAAATGAAATAAAATGAAGTGAAGTGGTCACGGGAAGTGAAGTGAAACGAAGTGAAGTGAAACGAAGTGAAGTGAAATGAAGTGAAGTGAAATGAAGTGAAGTGAAATGAAGTGAAGTGAAGTGAAATGAAGTGTAGTGAAACGAAGTGAGGTGAAGTGAAATGAAGTGAAGTGAAATGAAGAGAAGTGAAGTGAAGTGAAATGAAGGGAAGTGAAACGAAGTGAAGTGAAGTGAAACGAAGTGAAGTGTCAAGGGAAGTGAAGTGAAACGAAGTGAAGTGAAGTGAAACGAAGTGAAGTGAAATGAAGTGAAGTAAAGTGAAACGAAGTGAAGTGAAATGAAGTGAAGTGAAATGAAGTGAAGTGAAACGAAGTGAAGTGAAACGAAGTGAAATGAAGTGAAACGAAGTGAAATGAAGCGAAGTGAAGTGAAACGAAGTGAAGTGAAACGAAGTGAGGTGAAGTGAAATGAAGAGAAGTGAAACGAAGTGAAATGAAATGGAGTGAAGTGAAGTGAAGTGAAATGAAATGAAGTGAAGTGAAAACGAAGTGAAATGAAGCGAAGTGAAGTGAAACGAAGTGAAGTGAAGTGAAACGAAGTGAAATGAAGTGAGGTGAAGTGAAATGAAGTGAAGTAAAACGAAATGAAATGAAGTGAAGTGAAGTGAAATGAAATGAAGAGAAGTGAAGTGAAATGAAGTGAAGTGAAACGAAGTGAAGTGAAGTGAAACGAAGTGAAATGAAGTGAAGTGAAACGAAATGAAATGAAATGAAGTGAAATGAAGTGAAGTGAAGTGAAGTGGAACGAAGTGAAATGAAGTGAAGTGAAACGAAATGAAATGAAGTGAAGTGAAATGAAGCAAAGTGAAATGAAGTGTAGTGAAACGAAGTGAAGGAAGTGAAACGAAGTTAAATGAAATGAAGTGAAGTGAAGTGAAATGAAGTGAAGTGAAACGAAGTGAAGTGAAATGAAGTGAAGTGAAATGAAGTGAAGTGAAATGAAGTGAAATGAAGTGAAGTGAAACGAAGTGAAATGAAGTGAAGTGAAACGAAGTGAAATGAAGTGAAACGAAGTGAAGTGAAGTGAAATGAAGTGAAGTGAAACGAAGTGAAGTGAAATGAAGTGAAGTGAAATGAAGTGAAGTGAAATGAAATGAAGTGAAACGAAATGAAATGAAGTGAAGTGAAGTGAAACGAAGTGAAATGAAATGAAATGAAGAGAAGTGAAGTGAAACGAAGTGAAATGAAATGAAATGAAGTGAAGTGAAGTGGTCAAGGGAAGTGAAGTGAAACGAAGTGAAGTGAAGTGAAACGAAGTGAAGTGAAATGAAGTTAAATGAAATGAAGTGAAATGAAATGAAGTGAAATGAAGTGAAGTAAAGGGAAGTGAAACGAAGTGAAGTGAAACGAAGTGAGGTGAAGTGAGGTGAAGTGAAATGAAATGAAAAGAAGTGAAGTGGTCAAGGGAAGTGAAGTGAAACGAAGTTAAATGAAATGAAGTGAAGTGAAACGAAGTGAAATGAAGTGAAGTGAAATGAAACGAAGTGAAGTGAAACGAAGTGAAGTGAAATGAAATGAAGTGAAGTGAAACGAAGAGAAGTGAAGTGAAATGAAATGAAATGAAGTGAAGTGGTCAAGGGAAGTGAAGTGAAACGAAGTGAAGTGAAATGAAGTGAAATGAAATGAAATGAAGTGAAATGAAGTGAAACGAAGTTAAATGAAATGAAGTGAAGTGAAGTGAAGTGAAATGAAGTAAAGTGAAGTGAAATGAAGTAAAGTGAAGTGAATTCAAGTCAAGTCAGGTCGGGTCGGGTCGGGTGGGGTCAAATCAAATCAGATCAGGTCAAGTCAGGTCAATCCAGGTCAAGCGAAGTCAAGTGAAGTCAGGACAAGTCGAGTGAAGTGAGGTCAAGTCATGTCACGTCACGACATGTCAGATCAAGTCACATTAAGTCGGGTCAAGTCAAGTCAAGTGAAGCCAAGTCAGTCAATTCAAGTCAAGTGGAGTCAGGTCGTCAGGTCAAAAGGGAAGTCAGTCAATTCAAGTCAAGTCAAGTCAAGCTGCTTTTCGGAAGAGTAGGTCATTGTGTGCCGGTGGAAACAGATGACAAAATTTACAAAAACCGCATACACACGGGAGAGGGGACTGGTTGTAACAAAAGCACGTGAGTGCTTATTCCATTATCCTCGATATAAAAGAATAAATTAAAAAAATAAATGAAAATAATAATAAATAAAGTCGACAGGTCAACATGATCTTTATTGAGGGTAAAAGATAAAGTGTTCACAACTATTTAGTTGGTCTTCCTGCCCCCCCTCCCTCTCTCTCTCTCTCTCTCTCTCTCTCTCTCTCTCTCTCTCTCTCTCCTCTCTCTCTCTCTCTCTCTCTCTCTTCATACACACACACATACACACACACACATACACACGCACGCACCACACAAACGCACGCACGACACACAACAAACGCACACATACAAATACACACGCACGCACGCATGCACGCACGCACACACACACACACACACACACACACACACACACACGCACGCGCACACACACACAAAATCAAGAAAATTTTACTTTACTCAAGTATTTAAAAGACAGCGTTAATCTATTTTTAAAAGAAAATGATTGATTGAATGAACAAACGAAAGAAATGAATAAATGAATCAATGAGTGAGTGAGTGACCAACAACGTTTGGATGTTTATGTCAGAGAGAAAGAGAAAGAGAGAGAGAGAGAGAGAGAGAGAGAGAGAGAGAGAGAGTAAAGGAGAGAGAGAGACAGACAGAGACAGAGACAGAGAGACAGACACAGAGACAGAGAGACAGACACAGAGAGACAGAGGGACAGACACAGAGACAGAGAGACAGACAGACAGAGACAGAGAGACAGACACAGAGAGACAGAGAGAGAGATACAGAGACAGAGAGAGAGGTACAGAGACAGAGAGAGAGAGAGACAGGCAGACAGAGAGAGACAGACATCACGACAGACACAAAGAGAGGGATAGAAAAGAGGACACTCCCTAGCACAGAATAATATCTCCCAGACCTTGCTAGGCATGCATGCCCCCACCTTCCCCCCGCTCCCCCCCCCCCCCCCAGCATTCCCACCTTCTGGAAATTCTGCTCCAGGAATTCCCTCTTTTCTATCCCTCTCTTTGGTTCCGCTTACCAGGGCCATCGAAGGGTATCCGATCGCCATGTTCACGTGTACCGAATTTGATGTCAATGTCCACTTTCCCGCTCAATCGTTCCTCAAAATCAAGGGGCGCTACTCTCCCCCACTCCTCCAACGCTTGCTGAATGATCTGTCTGCAAACACCGAAGAGAGAGAGAGAGAGAGAGAGAGAGAGAGAGAGAGGAGAGAGAGAGAGGAGAGAGAGAGAGAGAGAGAGAGGGGAGAGAGAGACAATGACAAATGACAAATGACAAATTCTTTTTACTTCGAGGATAATGAATAAGCACCCATGTGCTTTTTTACATCCCGTCCCCGCCCTTAAGGATATATATGATAATAAAATAAAATAAAGCCCGAGAGAGAGAGAGAGAGAGGAGAGAGAGAGAGAGATGAGAGAGAGAGAGAGAGAGAGAGAGAGAGAGAGAGGAGAGAGAGAGAGAGAGAGAACAATTGAACAATTTGAACAATTTTTATTTTTCAGAGGGTAATAGATTAAGCATTACATGCTTTTTTACATCCAGCCCTCAAAAAAACCCACCCCAAAACCCCCCAAAAACAACAACAAAAAAGTAACGAGAAGGGAAAATATGCATGCTAATATAGAATTGCATGGAAAAACAATACTCACATAGACGCACGCACGCGCGCACACACACACACACACACACACACACACACACACACACACACACACACACACACACACACACGAAGGCAAGCAAGATATAGAGAACATGGAGAGAGAATAAATGAATGAATGAATGAATGAATGTTATTTAAAGAGGGTAATGGCATAAACAAACACTTGTTTACAACCAGCCCTCTGGGCATAAAAAAGAAGAAGAATAGCAAACAAGCAAAATATGTACCAAAACAAAGACAAAAAACAAAACAAAAAAAAAGTCCAAAAATATCTATGTATGAAGAAGAAAAAGGAATCCATCATATTGTCCAAATGCATCCCCCACCCCCCAAAAAAAAACAACACAATAACAACAAGCAAACAAAAAACCCCAAACAACCCCCCCCCCCAACATATTCTACGCATATACCCATATCGTTTTACAAAAATACGAGCATAAAGTCACAAAATCATATTTGAAGTAGAAAAAACAACAAAATACAAATAGCTGGAGAGTACAATATAGTAAAGGAGAGGAGAGGAGAGGAGAGGAGAGGAGAGGAGAGAGAGAGAGAGAGAGAGAGATGAGAGAGAGAGAGAGAGAGAGAGAGAGAGAGAGAGAGACACACACACAACAGACAGGCAGACAGACAGAAAAAACAGAGGCAGACAGAGATAGAGACACACAGAGAGTCACAGACAGACAGACAGACGGACAGAAGAGAAACACACATGCAGACAGATACACAGACAGACAAAGATTGACAGACACGAGATAGGTAGACTATAAAAGGTATGGTTGATCTAAGTCACCGCAAAATGAGACTGACGTATATCACAATAGTTAAAAAAAAAAAAAAAAATGTATATACATTTTTTGATAGTACAAAGTCAACAGCCAGTCATTGTGAGCTTTTCATTCATCAGAAAATGTTTCAAGGATTTTTTAAAGTTTGGCATGGAAGAAATATTTTTTAAGGATGCTGGCAGATTATTCCAATAAGTGCCACCACTAAATATAAGACTAGATTTGAACAAATCTATTCTGGGTTTCGGCACAGTAATTTTATGTGAATGACGATAAGTATTAACTGAAAAACATTTTGCCAGAGTGGGTGGTGCATTACCATATACTATCCTGTGCATCATTAAAGCTTTGTTGTATTCCAACTTCAAATTTAAAGGTAAAATGTCAACTGTTTTGTAGTCCATAGAAGTTAACGAATTTGATTTTAAGAGAATAAGTTTAATGGCACGCTTATATAATCTAGCCAGAGGTTTCAAAGTATTTGCACTTGCAGAATCCCACAAAGTTGATGCATATTCTATAACAGAATTTATATGCGCATGAAAAAATTGTTTTCTAGCACTAAGATTAAGGAAGTGTTTTATTTTAGATAGCTGAAACACCTTTTGGGATACAATTTTACTTATTTTGGCAATGTGCTCTTTCCATGAAAGATTATGATCGATAGTGATTCCTAATACCTTGTGGAAATTTACTTCTTCAATATTTTCACCAGAAACATTTATAGGAGACATAGAAGAAAGCTGGTTTTGTCGCTTTTGTCTCGTTGTTATGCACATACACTTAGTTTTACTTGGATTTAGGGACATGTGATTTAGTTCTGCCCATCTGGTAAGTTTATGTATATTGTCTTGGAGACTAGATGACAGAAGGTTTAAGGAATGGTTTTTATCATGTATTGAGTTGTCATCTGCAAATAAGTCACAAGTAGCATTTATGTACAAAGGCAAATCATTAATATAAAGTGAGAAAAGTACTGGGCCTAGAACTGAACCTTGGGGAACACCATTTGTCACTGTGAGAAAATCAGAATGAGACATGCCAACAAATACTGACTGTTGTCTATTTGACAAAAATGATTTGAAAAATCTAAGAGTATTATTAGATATTCCATATAGTTGTAATTTTTTTAACAGAAGTTTGTGGTTTATAACATCGAAAGCCTTCGCAAAATCGGCGAAGACAACTCCAGTAAACATATTGTTATTTATATTTAAAAGCCATTTGTCTACCATATTTATTAGAGCCGTGTGGCATGAATGATTTTTTCTGAAACCTGATTGACTTGGATTTATCAAATCATATTTTTCTAAATGTAGGAGCAAATATTTTTGTACATGCTTTTCTAGAGGCTTTGATAATATAGATAAGATTGATATTGGCCTGTAGTTGGAAGGTTCATCTGATGCACCAGATTTAAGGAAAGGAATAACTTTAGCATTTTAATTGAGAGGGAAAATAAGCTTTGTCAATGCAAAGATTATAAATAAATGTAAGAGTATCGGCTATTACAGGCGCAGCAGTTTTGATTATTTTACTGTCTAGTCCGTGGAAATCCTTTGTGGCTGACTGATTTAACTGCAATAGAGATGTCAGCACTTCAGGTAAAGAAATAAATGGAATATGTAGTTTAGAACGTACATTTTTTGATTCACAATAAGCCCTTAAGTGTTCTAAATCATTATCTTTTCAGTCTTCACACTTTATCAAATTGTCAGCTATCCTGACAAAATGATTATTTAATTTAATGGGAGATATATCTTTTACCGTAGTGTGTGACTTTATGTTAGTTTTGTTTGTTAGTAGATTAATGGCTTTCCATATGTGTCTACAGTTTTTTCTGTCAGATACAAGATCTTGGAAGTACTTTTGTTTAGCTGCACGCTTCATGGTCGTCACCTTGTTTCTTTGGTTTTTAAACTCTTTATCATGTTTAGATTTTAAAAAGTCTCTTTTCTTTATTTCTTTCTTTATTTCTTCTGTTATCCATGGAGGTTTTGGCTTGGATTTTACGCGTTTTGTTTTTATAGGAGCGTGTTTATTATATATTTCAGAGAAGGTGCGTATCCAGAAGTCTATGGCTTCCTCTGGATCTGTATACTGATAAACATGTGATAGACAGGAGTTTGCTAGATCACTAAGAAAACAATCTTCTTTGAATTGTTTAAAACATCTATATTGTATTGTTTTATGTCCCATCCGGGGGATTTTTATCCCTTTTCTCGACCAAGTTATACAAATAGGGAAATGGTCACTGCACGAGAAAACGGGTGAACAGACTTCAACAATGCTTTGTTCGGAAGAAACGTAAACATGATCAATGAGAGTGCTAGTTGTTTCTGTAATACGAGTTGGACAGTCAATAAGTTGATTTAAGTTAAGTGTTTTAAAAAGCTGAATCCATTGTACCTGAGGTTTTAATAGATCAATATTAAAGTCACCCAGTAGTATTATTTCATTGTTATGAAGTATAGCTGCGTCCATCATTGTGTTAAAATCATTGTACCAGTTTATTCTTTCTGAAGGATTTCTGTAGATAAAGCCAACAAGTAATGGTTTAGTGTGTTTTGATTTAACTTCTATCCATAAAGACTCAACATGGTACTGTTCCAATTCAGAGATTCTATTTAGAGTGACTGACTGATTATAGTATAATAATAAGCCTGTTTCTTTAGAAGATTTTGAGTCACGACGAATGATACTGTAACCAGGGAATAACAGGTCAGAATCTGGTATTTGAACACGTAATCGTGATTCAGAAAGGCAAAACAAATCAAAGTTTTTACCAAAGTTATCCAAAATCATTGCTATGTCATCTAATTTGTTATAAGCATGATTTATGTTTAAATATCCAACTCGCAATCCTTCTTTTGAAGGCCACTTTCTAAGGGTTACAGACATCATACAAGAGGACACATGAATATTTTACAATAGTAAATTCAGAAAAAAAAATCCAAATATTTTATACAATAATTATAAAGTTAGATCAAAGAGGGGAAACAAAACCAACCCACACACGCGCCCACACACAAAGACGGTGGTTATTATTTTTAGGGTCAAAAACTGTTCAAATTTAGTGTATAAATCCACAAGCAGTAAGACTCGCACATCAAATCACAATTGTCAAAACTGAGACAAATCCACAAATTCCCTGTTGGCAGAATGAAGACCAACCATTCAACCAGTTTACCAGCACAAGGTGATTTGGGGGACAATAAATTCTTATCATCGGCCTTGCTGTCGCTGCGACACAAAGCACGCATGCACCTGCGCGCGAGTGCGCGCCCGCGCACGCATGCATGCATGCACACATACACACACACGCATGCATGCATGCACGCACGCAAACACACATATACGCATGCATGCATGCACGCAGGCAAACACACATATACGCATGCATGCATGCACGCAGGCAAACACACACGCACACACGCAAACACAAACACACACACGCACACACACGCGTACAGGGACCAGATGGTGTACTGTGCACCGTCATACACAAACAGACTGACATGCATAGATAGAGATATTAGTGAACATGGGTGTACCCGCCTGGGCACATCTTTGTCTGAAAAAAATTTATGAAAAAAAAACAAACAAACATGACATAAGATTTCGGCACAAAAATACAGAAGGATATTTAAGGCAATATTTCTGGTCACATACATTTCATAACAAAACTCTCACTGTTGGGGCATAATCTGAGACATGAGGAAGTCTCTTAGAGATAAATCCCATGGGATGTTAGCAGGGGGTCGCATGGCATGCTGACCAAAGTCTGCAACAGCAGCAGCTTCTGTTGTATATGCAGGGTGGGGGTAGTGCAGCATGTCAGGACTATGCCCAGTATGTCTGCCATAGTGCCTGCCATGAGATGGAGGTGGGTAAGAGGGGGGGAGGTAAGGGGAGGGTAGCGGCAATCTATTGTTAGGACGTGAGGGCAGGGGTGGAAAGTGATGTACTGACGCTGGATGAGGATAAAAGGAAGTGGGCTGGGTTCTATGTTGTTGCCAGACAGAGTCATGTTGTACTTGTGTCTGTCTTTGATTTGTCTGTTCATAGACGTTATGGTTTGGCGGATGCTGTAAATGGCTTGCTTGCTGGTTGTTATCTACCCGGTTCTGACGAACAGAACTTTGGGTATTATAATTCTGGTACTGATCAGGGTGCCAGCTAGCCAGTGTTTTAATGATGTTGACAGCCAGTTTGGCTGTTCCCTGCATGCTGGGGTGAAATGCGTCTCTGTACAGAGCAAGCCGTGGAGCTCCTGACGGTGTGACAAAGGAACTGCTGTTATCAATTAAAGTCACATCTTGGAGTTGGCAGGCTCTGTGCAGATTCTTGTTAGAGGGGGCTATGGCGTTATTGAGGTTGTGTCTGCCTTTGGCTGGAATGATTGAGCTTAGGGCTATAGTTGACGAGGGGAAAACTGTTTTACAAAGAGAGATTAATTGTGTCCATGTGTCTACTGTGATTTGACCAGAGGGACAGCTATTTAAACCTACGTGAAGGAAAAGATGCTTGATGCCAGAGAATGAGGTTTGGGAAAGCAGCCATGTGTTAAGATCAGAGACAGATAGGCCCGGAACACAGAGCTTGTACATAGGGTTTTGCTGTGGTGTCAGCCTTTTAGGATTTAGAAACCTGACGACTGAATCACCAATGAGAAGTGATGTGGTTTTGTCAGAGATGACAACACTGTTCATCACTTCTTGAGGTGTAGGTTTGGAATGGGTGGATGTCATGGATTTGCTAATTGAGTTTACGCGATGATTGTTGGAACTGGTGGATGGGGTGGCATGCATGCGATGGGGACTTCTGTTTGTAGTGTTTGCAGCAGAGTCTTCGTGTAGTGTTGAGGACATGTTAGACACAGGGACAGAGTACAGTATGTCATCTTCCTCCGATTTAGAGTCTGATGATTCCACTGCCGTAGAGGACTGTGTCAGGGTTGCATGATCGGGTTTGTTAGTAGTCGGTGTGCGTGACTGCAAACTGGACTCGTCAGCTGTGTGACTGTCAGTCTTTGTATTCATATAGGGTTTGGAGATATGCTGTGTCTGATCAATTAAAGATGAAATGTTTGTAACAGACAAGGAGTCGTCAGATTGAGTGGATGCATCATGCAGTACTTTCGGTTTGTTGTTTTTTGTGCCTGCTTTTATGTGAGCTAACTGAGATTTCAGGGACTGGTTTTCTCTCTTTACCTGATCAAGTGTATGAGCAAGTTCTGACATCTTTGTTTCCAATCTATCCATCATCAGGTCAAATTTTTCATTTAGTCGTGATTTAATTTCATTTTTTATGGCAATTTTTACGTCATCAATTTTTGACACCTGTATGTTTGTAAACTCTTTGTTTTCCTTAACAATGTCCTCAAGAACGGTTTCCAACTGACAAAGTTTTTCAGAACATGCACAAACATGAAGAGACTTGTGTTTGTCCTGTTTGGGTGTGAAGCACAAGGTACGCCTTCTGTAATGTTTAGTCTTTTTGCGGATTGGCGTTAATAGTTGTGAGGGTGGGGCATCTGTTTCCCTCACGGAGGGAGTGGGAGACATGAGAACAACAGCTTGGGGAGATGGTTGATGCTGCTCACAAGACATAAGAAGGGGTGTGCAGTCAGTTTGAGGAGAAGCGTCAGCATTACCCTCACTGTTGGCAACATCAATGTCCGGGGTGGTGAACGGTAATGGGTCTGGGGTGTGAAGGAAAACAAGCGGCACATTCAACACAGACTTTGCCAGTTTGTTACAATCATTGTGCCGCATATAGTCCACGACCACTGTTTTCAGGGCTTCACACTCACGTGAGTCCCATTGCACACAGTCGTTTCCTTGGCACAACAGGGTGCCTGAAGACTGAGAGGGAGAATAGTACAGAGTCACCGTCACACTTTTGAATGAATTATGATACAGGCGTATCACAGTCTTGTGCAGCTTGGGGGGCAATGTGGTGATCCAGTGTGGGGATAAAGGCAGTTCGTTCATGTCACTGTCATAGTCAGCAGTTCTGGCAAAAAACGAAGCATGTGATACAGCTAAGTAGCGGTACAACAGTACGTTTCGCCACACCATCAGTTCTTTTGTATCACAGGAAAACCGTTTTTGAATTTCATCCAGGGTTGGTTGAAGTTTCTTTTGCTTGATCTGTTCCTCCACTTCGGAACAAGGATCGGAAGTAGCATATTCTGCCATTGTTGTAATCAGTTTCTATGGCTGGCATTAATGACACTTCATCATGAACATACAAAAAGAAGAAATAAAAAAAAACCCCAAAAACAACGAAAATAGATATATTAAAGAAACAATAAAATAGAAGGGTTGGGGGCGGGGGGGGGGGGGGGGGGGGGGGGGGGGCTATTAGGGAATTATTGTAACATTCATACGTAGTCGCAGCGCCAACATTATTGCCGTTCAACTGATCAGCTGTTTTCACATGGTGAGCAATGCGGCATGAAGGAGGCCCCCCAAGTCAGCATGCATTGTGAGAGGTGAACTTCTCTGCACAGCCAAACCAGCGCTGCAACTTTTCCTTATGTGGGACAGCAGGCCTGCCCCACACTACCAATTTCAATTAACGATTTTGAAAATAATTTTGACTTTTGATAAACAAAATTTATACTATAGAAATCAGCATGAACAAACTGATCAGACTATTACAACCACAATTAGTTACTGGTGGTAAGTACAGAGTAATTAGCAAATTAGCAATTAATTTAGCAGGAGCTCAATGACAGTCGACTTTCTCCAAAGAGAGAGAGAGAGAGAGATGAGAGAGAGAGAGAGAGACAGAGACAGACAGACAGACAGACAGAGAGACAGACAGAGACAGAGAGACAGACAGAGAGACAGAGACAGAGAGACAGAGAGGGCGAGAAAGCGAGAGAGACAGACAGACAGACAGAGAGACAGGGAGATTTATTTTATTTGTATTCTTTTATTTCGGGGATAAGGGAATAAGCGCTCCTGTGCTTTTTTTTTTACATCTAGTCCCCGTGTGTATGCAGATTTGTTAATTTTGTCATATCCGTTCCCACCGGCACTCGATGGCTTACTCTTCCGAAAAGCGAAACGGGTTTTAACGTGTGCGAAAGATGTTCTGCATGCGTTCGTACACGGGACATCGGTTTATAGTCTCATCCGAAGGACTTTTGGGGAGAGTGGAGTCGACACTGATGTTAACTCCAGAGGAAAATTCCTCTTGAGAGAGAGAGAGAGAGGGGAGAGAGAGAGAGAGAGAGAGAGAGAGAGAGAGAGAGGAGAGAAGAAGAGAGAGAGAGAGGATGAGAGAGAGAGAGAGAGAGAAAGAAAGAGAAAAGAGAGAGAGAGAGAGAGAGAGAGAAATGACAAGACAATGACAATGACAAATTCTTTTATTTCGAGGATAATGAATAAGCACACATGTGCTTTTTTTACATCCAGTCCCCGCCCGTTAGGGATACATCTTAATAATAATAACCCAATACTTATACAGTCTCACAATAAAAACAAGGGGAAGTAACCCTTTTCAAAACACATAGAGACAATGACAAATTCTTGACAAATTCTTTTATTTCGAGGATAATGAATAAGCACACATGTGCTTTTTTACATCCAGTCCCCGCCCGTTAGGGATACATCTTAATAATAATAACCCAATACTTATACAGTCTCACAATAAAAACAAGGGGAAATTACCCTTTTCAAAACAGCTCCCCCCCAACAACCCTCCCCCCCCCCCAAAGCAAGCAATTAAAAGAAAATCCTAAAATACCCACCCCTACCCCCACCCCCAAAAAACCCTAACCAAAACAAACAAAAACAAAAGAGAAGAAAAAACCAAACCAACAAAAGATGATAAAAAAGAGAAAAACAGACAAACAACAATAACAAGAACAAGAACAACAACAAAGCCAAGAAAAATAACACAACCAAACTTAATAAGTCATAAAGATAAACATCTACACATTGTCAAATGGTACACATACTTGTTACACATAATTATAAGATATTGAAATAGGGCACTCATTAAAACTTAAGTACAGAGGCAAGTCCAATAAAGTATTGAAAATATAAAAATATGAATCCTTCATCAGGATATACTATGACTATAAGCAGGACGATAAAAGGTGAGAGAGACAGAGACAGAGACAGAGAGACAGAGAGTGTGTGTGTGTGTATTTCAGAGATAATATCCAATATATAATTCCCAAAACAGTATGCGATCCCATCAACACTCATTTTAGATTATACTCGTTTCAAATTATATGTCATGATAATGAAATAAATTTAATACCCATACATCCACACAATAAAAACAAGAAACAAACCAAGAAGAAATTTAAAACTATACAGTCGTTGAGGGAGAGAATATGAGTGGGTGAGTGAGTGAGTGAGTGTGTGTGTGTGTGTGTGTGTGTGTGTGTGTGTGTGTGTGTGTGTGTGTGTGTGTGTGTGTTTGTTTGAGCGTGTGTGTGTGGGGGTGGGGTGAGGGGGGTGTTTCAGGGATAATACTAAATATGTAATACTCACATAGCACACGATCAACACAAACACTTTTTAATTATGCTCATGCAAATTGAATGTCATGGTAATAAAATAAGTGCAATACCCATACACTCACATAATAAAGAGGCCAATAAAGTCATAAAAAGAACATCTACACATTGTAAGTAATAGAGACAAAATCTTTTTTTCCAGGATAATGAATAAGTATTCATGTGCTTTTTTACATCCAGTCCCCGCCCAGGGGTTCACATTTAAAAATGCACTCAGTACTCATACTTTCAAGCAGAAGAAGCAAAGGAAAAGAAACCTTTTTTTTTTTAAAGTAAAAGAGAGAAGAAGAAAAAACAAACAAACATACAAACAAACAAACAAACAACCCCAGACGAGCAAAAGACAAAACATACCCAGGAGAGAGAGAGAGAGAGAGAGAGAGAGAGAGAGAGAGAGAGAGAGAGAGAGGAGAGAGAGAGAGGAGAGAGAGAGAGAGAGAGAGAGAGAGAGAGAGAGAGTGAGAGAGAGAGAGAGAGAGGGGGGGGGGGGGGAGGGGAAAGAATAGAAACAAACACAGAGATAGAGAAGGGGAAATTTCTCGTACAGAATTTTCAGGCAGCTGAGTAAAAAGTGAGGGAGATATCTCAGTGGTCGGAGCACTCGCTTTCCCCCAGTCAAGATTAAGCAGCATCGAACGTGGTTACCACTTGGATGGGTGACCGTTCGCGCGCCTTGGCTTCAATACAGTCCCCCAGTTCACCCAGATGTATAAATGGGTACCTGCCCTCTTTAAGGTCAGGGAAGGTAAAGCAGCGAGGGAGAGGAGATGGGCGCCACCCTCAATATGCTGGCCCTAGAGAAGTTGAGGTCTCTGACGCCTCGCTCCCCTACGACCACATAGGTTATGGGACACCTTTACCGTTACCTTTTTTTTTTTGTTAGAGTAAAAAATTATGACTTTCATTTATCGATTGTGCTTGTTTGAAGAAAAAGGATACTTTTATTGTGATCATGATGTGTTTTTCAGCTGCCAGTTTCCTAAGTTTGTTATGATTTATGTGTCTTTTCTTTTAAATGTTAAAATCAATATTTCTGTTAAACAGAAAAAACCAGAAAGAGAGTGAGAGAGGGGGGAGAGCTAGAGAGAGAGAGAGAGGGGGGGGGGAGCTAGAAAGAGAGGGGAGGAGAGAGAGAGAGAGAGAGAGAGAGAGAGAGAGGAGAGAGAGAGAGAGAGAGAGAGAGAGAGAGACAAAGTGAGTGAGCGAGCGAGAGAGGATGATGATGATGATGATGATGATGATGATGATATGATGATGATGATGATATGTGATGATGCGTGTGTGTGTGTGTGTGTGTGTGTGTGTGTGTGTGTGTGTGTGTGTGTGTGTGTGTGTGTGTGTGCGCGCGCGCGGCGTGTTGTGTGTATGCGTGTGTGAAGGTGTTTCTGTTGTTGTTTTTAAAAAGAATGAGTACAACACTTCTTTATATGAAACGGTTATTTTTGAATTAAAAGGATTCTAGATTTTCAGTTCATATTTGCTTTTTTATATAAAGTTGACTTTCTTGTCATGTATCCTCATAAACAATCATTTCTAAATGTGTGTGTTCGTGTGTGTGCGCGCGCGCGCGCGTGCGTCGTGTGTGTGTGTGTATTTGTGTGTTGGGGTTTTATGGTTTTTGTTGGGTTTTTTTGTTTGTCTAATAATAATAATAATAATAATAATAATGTATGGAATTTATATAGCGCTGAATCTCGTAAAGTAAACAAATCAAAGCGCTTGCATTCAAATCATTCACACGCATGCAACAATCCATAAATATCAAGATAAACAAAGAAATCAGTGCAATACTGCTTTATAAGAAAATGATGTTCTTAAATTGAAATGAGTATAGATTTTCAGTTTTTCACTTTCTTATCATAATATATGCTTGCTTTCCTTACCATGAACAATAACTCTGAAATTGCGTGGGTGCGTGCAGGCGCGCGCACGCACGCGTGGGTGTTGCATGTATGTGCGCGCACGCGCGCACCTTTGCACAAAAACATTAGTCTTGTATACCTGGAGTTGTGGGAAGCGAAGTTTACCAATGGTGAGATATTGCATAGGTTACCACCGTTTTGGGGATTTTTTGGGTGTTTTTTTTTTTGTTTTTTTTTTTTTTTGGGGGGGGGGGGGGGGGGGCACCGTGTAGGTAGTCCGCATTCTGTCTTCAGGGGAGAGTACTTACCGTAGTCTCTCTGGCGTCACTTGCTGAGTGGAGGAAGCGTTAACTTTCCATGTCAGGTTGTGCTTGGTCCATTTCGTGTCTGCACAACACGACCAAGCATAACCAGTTATGCTGGACCCCCCTCTCATTGTGGAATCTATTCGAAGAGCTGGGTTTGATTCTTTGGCAAAACAAGGTGCCTCTCAATACAGCACTGAAGCGTTTTGCTTCTAGTCTCGCATTGTCGTCTTATGAAATTCATTCGAGGTTAATGAAATACATGCATTCTAAGTGTGTGTTTACATTTCAATGTGTAAAAACTATTAATTGTAACTTGTTGCATGTGTGAGACTAGGATGAATGTAAGCGCTTTGATTTGTTTTTTTGCAAGATATAGCGCTATACAATTCCATTATTATTATTATTATTATTATTATTATTATTATTATTATTATTATTATTATTATTATTACTACTATTACTACTACTACTATTATTATTATTATTATTATTATTATTATTATTATTATTATTATTATATTAAAAACAACAACATTATCAGCAGTTTCCTTGCCCACGGAAATGAGAAATTCTAATACATAAACTGAGATTAAATGCATGGAATACTAAATATTCAAAAAAAAGTAACATGTTGTCGTTCTATTCCCCTTTCAATCCACCATTTATCGTTTGATTGCTAAATTCTGTTTGACATGTATAAAAGAAGAGGTTTAGATATTCATAAGAAATATGCCACTAGTCAAGAAGTTTTATATGCCTCTCAGCAATTCATGATATCAGTTGCTGAAGTCATATATTCTTCATCCGTAAGACCATTATTGCAATTAGTTGCGGGATATATATGTATATATATATATAAATTATATATATATATATATATATATATATATCTATATAAGAGAGAGAGAGAGAGAGAGAGAGAGAGAGAGAGAGAGAGAGATGAGAGAGAGAGAGAGATGGGGTGTGTAAAAATATGTACTTTGGTATGTAGTGCATAGACATTAAACAAAAAACAAAAAAACAAACAAACAAACACACGCACGCACGCACGCGCGCTCGCACACACACACACACACACACACACACACACACACACACACACACACACACACACACACACACACACACACACAATACTTTGGGAAATAACGGATAAATTAGATACATACATACATACATACAATCCACACACACATATCACAATGGGGGAACAAGCCGTGAACGTACACCTTCTCTCTCTCTCTCTCTCTCTCTCTCTCTCTCTCTCTCTCTCTCTCTCTCTCTCTCTCTCTCTCTCTCTCTTAGCAGACATCCAGCCAGCCAGACAGCCAGCCAGACAGCCAGACACACAGACAGACAACAAGCCAGCCAGCCAGCCAGCCAGCCAGACACACAGACAGACAGACAACCAGCCAGCCAGCCAAACAGCCAGCCAGCCAGCCAAACAGACAGCCAGACAGCCAGCCAGACACACAGACAGACAGACAGCAAGACAGCCAGAATCCCAACCAGACAGCCAGACAGACAGACACCCAGCCAGCCAGCCAGCCAGAAAAAAAACAGCCAACCAGACAGCTAGCCAGCCAGAAAGCCAGCCAGATAGCCAGGCAGACAGCCAGCCAGACAGGGCAGAGAGACAAAGAGCCTGGCCTAAACCAAACCACATACCAAACACTTCGTAAGCGAAGGGCAGTAGGCCACTGGATCGGACCTTCACTTGAGGAGACCCCTCTGGAATATCAGGTACCCCACAACGATCCTTTCTCATCAGACGGAGTGTGGCTGCGTCCAGCTGTCCCGTTTGTTCCAGCCCGAAGTAACTCTGGAACAAGCTTACCAAGAAACATTTTTTTTTTTATAAAAGCAAGCAGGAATTAGAGCTGAACTCTTTCCAGTGAAAACTATTTAAAAAAAAATGAACAGACAGAACAAATGATAACCAAATAAATAAACACGGTGAATTTAGTCTGTATCAAAATATGTTTTGGACTTGATTTTGATTTTGATATCGATTTTGATTTGGTTTGGTTTGGTCTGATCTGGTTTGATCTTGTCTGACATTTAAAAAAAAAAAAAGCAAGTAGGAATTAGAGCTGAACTCTTTCCAGTGAAAACAACAACAAAAAATGAAAAGACAGAACAAAAGATAACCAAAGAAATAAACACGTGAATTTAGTCTGTATCAAAACATGTTTTGGACTTGTGATTTTGATTTTGATTTTGATTTGATTTGGTTTGATTTGATTTCGATTTGATTTGGTTTGGTTTGGATTGGTCTGATTTGATTTGATCTCATTTGATTTGAGTTGATATTTTTGGCCCAGGCCAAAAGCTGTGTCAGTTCTTGATGTCAGCTAATCCCCAAGGCCTACACTGAAATGTTGTTATGTTGTAAAAACGTTGTGTTGAGATTTGCCTTCTTCAGCCATGACAAGCTCTTTTACATAACAACCTGCACTCTCCTTTAAGGGAGAACAGCAAAAAATCATCTGAAGTCGGAGTATAGCTACCTGAATGGCGAGGAACTTATAAACCCAGTCCTACACGCAAACTTCTCATTCAGTGTGGGCAATTTCAAAATCTCACAGGGATTTCCCAAGGGGGGATGAGCGAGTCAGAGTTTACATTCTGGATGACCCCCAGAGTGTTAAGCTGGGGAACGCACAACAACAACAACAACATTTGATATATAGCGTTGAACAAAAAAAGCCAACCTCAAAACTATAGCCTACTTTCACTCACGGGATAGCGGACGCCAACTTGTCTTGCGATTGGCTGAAATCACTTCCTTCCGGTAGCGTTTCCGGGAAGCCGGGTAGTGGCTTCCGCTTTCGGTCGAAGCCAAAGTTGTGTAGATACTCCTGTGCACAGTGAGCGGTGCATGCGCACTTAGCGTGGAGTGGGTTATTTCCCCTCCTTTTTCTAAATTTTCAAGTCAAATGTGTACGAAACAATATGGCGTGAATGTCTATGTTCAAATGATATATCTATATATATATATATTATATATATATATATATATATATATATATATATATATATTATATATATATATATATATATATATATTATATATATAAGGAGACAAACATCTATCTATCTATCTATACACACAGATCTTTCTCTCTATATATGTATATATATACATATCTATATATCTATATATCTATATATATATATATATAGAGAGAGAGAGAGAGAGAGAGAGAGAGATGTGTTTGTGTGTGTGTGCGTGCGAGCGTGCACGCACGCGCATACGCGTGTGTGTATACGCCGCTAATTTATGACCAATGTCTTAACCTGTACATTCCTTCACGTTCCCTCCGCTCTGCTGCAGATACCTTGTGCCTACCAATACCTTTGGCCGTCAGCACCTGGGCTTTATCACAGTTCTTTTTATCCTTACAAGAAGGGTATAGCTTACTAGAACAAAAATCATGGAGAAAGGTCACTGATAGTAATCAGCAAAATGAGAGACTTTTAACTAGAACTGCAATCAATACCCATAATCTAACAGTGGGGAACCATTCAGAAGTCAGTACAACTGTTTTTACGTCAAGGAGAATTAATACTTTATTTTATAGAATGAACCTAAATGCATTGATAACCAAATTCAGCAAAAATGGTAAATGCCTGTGTGGTGAGAATATCACTAATACTCATATACTTTTTGACTGCCAGAGTGTAAAACCTTTCATTCCCCATTTTTCTGAAAACTCCCTCACCAGCATATTCAGTAATTTAAAATTGGCATTTGAAATTGTGAAAGGTCTTTGTTACAGTCCCATAGGACATTTGTTATAGTTACATTAACGTTAATGACTTGTTGGGTTTTTTTTTGTTGTTTTTTAAATTCCTGTTGCATTGCCAAGTTTTTCGAGATTATTATTATTTTTTTTAAAACCACATCCACATCTCCCGGGTGTTGTTTTTTTTTGGAGGGGGGTGGGGTGGGGGTGGGGGGGGGGGGGGGGGCGTCTAATATCACTAAAAGTGAACAGACGTAAAGTTGAAGTCAACAACAACAGTTCTTGATTAAACCATTGACGCTGGGGGCAACAACAGCAAAGTGAGAGGCTGTATGACCAGTGGCTTTCCCACTCATGGAATTCCACTTTACAGCTTACATCTTTAGTGATCGACTATGACTCTCTGACTAGGAGGCTTGATTCGCACAGTCCTTATGTGCTGCAGCCCTGGGGGCTGGTTGGCCTTTGGAGAACATCTCCATCGCTGACTGTCCTTATGTCCACTTGGCCGAGAGAGTGGGGATGTACTGTGGGAAAGGCATCTCCACTATAATCAAATTTCTGCCAAGTTTCCAAAACAGCAGCTGCCTCCTCTGCTGTTTTGGAGGTCATCGTCGGACACGACGGACAAACATACACACTATACACGAATACCTAGATTCAACCAATCCACCGTTGGCCGCCGCTCTTTCTCTATTTCGGGTCCATCGACCTGGAATGACCTCCCTCTCTCTCTTTGCCAGAAACCTAGTTATGACACTTTTAAATCCAGCCTCAAGATATATTTATTTCAAAGCTAAGATTTCCCCCCCTCCTGTTTCATATCAGAACTATCCCACCTTCACTAACCCATGTCCTATCACCCTGCTAAAGTATACGACCTGTGTGTGTGTGTGTGTGCTTTTGAAAAACATTTTGACGATCCAAATTGTATTTCATAGATTTTGTCTGCAGCGCACCATGTTTGTAATAATATCTGCTTGTTTAAACTATTGATTATTTATCGTTGATTGCATGAGTGTGTAAGATTAGGTTGAATGCATGCGCTTTGATTTATCTTTGCAAGATATAGCGCTATATAAGTTCCATTTATTAATGATAATAATAATAATAATAATAATGATAATAATAATAATAATAATAATATATGGAATTTATGCAGCGCCGAATCTTGTAAAACAAACAAATTGAAGCGCTTGCACTCAAATCATTTACGCGCATGCAACTTTCCTCAAATATAATAAAGAACATATTTCAAATTTATGCACGTGTATGTACCACACACACACACACACACACACACACACACACACACACACACACACACACACACACACACACACACACACCGCGAACACACTTAGGAGATGAAGGATGCTGTTGAAAAAGTAGAGACGGATATGAGGGAAAAGTGTCAGGTAGGAAATAAGTGTGTTTTTAGGCTGGATTTGAAGGTATCAAGTGAAGGTTTTTGGCGAAGTGAAAGAGGGAGGTCATTCCACGTGGACGGACCAGAAACAGAAAAAGATCGACAGCCAACAGTGGTTTGTTTGAATCTGGGTGTTCGAAAGCACAAAGTATCTGCAGCTGAACGAAGGGAACGGGGTGGAGTGTACAGGTGAAGACAGTTACAAAGATAAGATTATTATTATTATTATTATTATTATTATTATTATTATTATTATTATTATTATTATCATTATGATGATGACGATGATGATGATGATTATCATTATTATGACCACACACACATATCAAAGAACACACACACACACACACGCACATGCACGCGTGCGCATGCATACATGCATGTATCTATCCATGCATGCATGCATACGTACATAAATACATGAAAACAACAACAACAACAACAACAACAGCAACAGCAACAACGTTGTAACAAAACACAATAACACAACCCATTGCTTCAGATCAAGTGATAAGACAATACCCCCCCCCCCCCCCCGATCCCCTCCCCCCCCCCCCATAAAAAAAAAGGAACAAAATTAAAAATCACTGCAATGACAGTTTTATTGTTGTGATTTTTTTTTCTATTCATATTTTCATCCGTCTAGGAGGAATAGGTTTTGTTGTTTGCTTTTGTTTTTGTTGTGTGTGTGTGTGTGTGGGGGGGGGGGGGGGGGGTTGGGGGGAGGTGGGAGGGGACGGACGTTTTAATTGTTGGTTGGTTTCTGTTCTGTGTTTGGGATTTGTTGTTGTTGTGGTGGTGGTGGTGGTGGTTGTGGTTGTGGTGTTCTGCTTTTCCGGGTTGTTGTTGTTGTGTTTTGTTTATTGTTATAATGTTGTTGTTGTTGTTGTTGCTTTTCGATTGAAGTATCTTTGAATTTGTTTGTACGCAAAGTGCACCTGTATTTCTCACTAAGCACAGGCTGTTTTACAGCAGCAGCAGCAGCAACAGCAACAATAGCAACAACAGCAGCAGCAGAAGTAGAAGCAGTAGCAGCAGCAGCAGCAGAAGTAGCAGTAGCAGCAGCAGCAGTAGCAGCAGTAGCAGCAGCAGCAGCAGAAGTAGCAGTAGCAGTAGCAGAAGCAGTAGATGCAGTAGTAGCAGAAGCAGTAGCAGCAGCAGTAGCAGCAGCAGTAGCAACAGTAGCAGCAGCAGTTGCAGCAGCAGCAGAAGTAGCAGCAGCAGCAGAAGTAGAATCAGCAGCAGCAGAAATAGCAGCAGTAGCAGCAGCAGAAGTAGAATCAGCAGCAGCAGAAGTAGCACTAGTAGAAGCAGCAGCAGAAGTAGCAGTAGCAGCAGAAGTAGCAATAGCAGCAGCAGCAGTAGCAGCAGCAACAACAAACAGCAGCAGCAGTTGCAGCAGCAGCAGAAGTATCAGCAGCAACAGAAGTAGCAGCAGCAGCAGCAGAAGTAGCACTAGCAGCAGCAGAAGTGGCACCAGTAGCAGCAGCAGCAGATGTAGCAGTAGCAGCAGCAGAAGTAGCAGTAGCAGCAGAAGTAGAATCAGCAGCAGCAGAAGTAGCACTAGTAGCAGCAGCAGCAGAAGTAGCAGTAGCAGCAGAAGTAGCAGTAGCAGCAGTGTCAGTAGCAACAACAACAACAACAACAGTAGCAGTAGTAGCAGCAGTAGTAGTAGCAGCAGTAGCAGTAGTAGCAGCAGCAGTTGCAGCAGCAGCAGTTGCTGCAGCAGAAGTAGCAGTAGCAGCAGCAGCAGCAGTAGCAGTAGCAGCAGCAGCAGAAGTAGCAGCAGCAGTAGCAGAAGCAGTAGATGCAGTAGTAGCAGAAGCAGTAGCAGCAGCAGTAGCAGCAGCAGCAGTAGCAGCAGCAGTAGCAGCAGTAGCAGCAGTAGCAGCAGCAGCAGCAGCAAGGAGCAGCAGCAGTAGCAGCAGCAGCAGAAGTAGCAGCAGTATCAGTA
>CM054157.1:52085080-52090080 GCA_028751875.1 Rapana venosa
CTACGAGGAGATTTTCTTTTAAAGGATATTTTGTGTACTGTTTCCCAAAATTCTCTTTGATTATTTACAGAGGACACAAGTTTTTCTAACAAGGCGTCATTATGTTCTTTTCCTTTTCTTTTGATCAAATTTTTATACTCTCCTCTGGCAATACAATAGGCATGGCTGTCTTCCTTATTCTTTGTTTGTCTAAATTTTCTAAGAAGTCTTTTAGCTTTTCCCTTGCTTAATTTGCACTCTCTGTCATACCAGTCACTATTATTGCTGCCTTTGGTCAGGTTAATTTTCTTCTTCATACAGTCAGCCTGCTTTCTGAGGCACTCATTAAAAACAGTATGAGCGTCATTGCAATTGTGGTCAACTAAACTCATAGCCTGCTCAAGCAACCTTACTGATTCATCAGAGCTGACTGCCTGAAAAATAGGTGTTTACTAAGTCTGTATTCCATATGATCTTCAATAAATACATTTTCATTGAGAGTTTCGTGAACATCCCCTGTCTGACTCTTTGTGTTACAATTCAAATAAAATTCTAAAGGTAAATGATCAGGTTCCAATCTTTCTGAAACTATTAGCCGGCATGATGAAGACAAAATGTTGAACAACTCATAGGACAACAAAAAATAATCATTTACACTATTGCCTGGTTCCGAAATGTATGTATAATGACCAACAGTAGTTGTTGTAGTAGTAGTTGTTGTAGTAGTAGTAGCAGTAGTTGTAGTAGTAGTAGTAGTTGTTAGTTGTAGTAGTAGTAGTTGTAGTAGTAGTAGTAGTAGTTGTAGTAGTAGTTGTAGTAGTAGTAGTAGTAGAAGTAGAGGCAGAAGTTAGTAGTAGTAGTAGTAGTAGTAGTAGTAGTAGTAGTAGTAGTAGTAGTTAGTAGTTGAAGAAGAAGAAGAAGAAGAAAAAAAGAAGAAGAAGAAGAAGAAGAAGAAGAAGAAGAAGAAGAAGAAGAAGAAGAAGAAGAAAAAGAAGAAGAAGAAGAATTGGAATTGAAATTGCAAAGAAGGAGAAGAAGAAGAAGAAGAAGAGAAGAAGAAGAAGAAAAATAGAAGAAGAAAGAAGAAGAAGAAGAAGAAGAAAAGGCAGAAGAATTGCGAAGAATTGCGAAGAATTGCGAAGAAGAAGAAGAAGAAGAAGAATTGAGAGGAAGAAGAAGAAGAAAAAGAATGCAAAGAACAAGAAGAAGAATTTTCAAAAGAGTAGGCCATTGTGTACCGATGGGAACGCATGGTAACAAATTGGAAAAAACCGCATGCACACGGGGGACTAGATCTAAAACATACCCCAAAAGTACATGAACGATTAATCCATTGTCCTCGATATATACGAATTTACTCAGTCGATACATGAATAAATAGATCAATCAATCAACCAATCAATTATATCAATCAATTATATTAATCAAGCAATCAATTATATCAATCAATCGATAAATCAACAAATCAATACTCACAGACGCAAAGGCCTTCACATCTTGGTCAACATCTCTCTTCCGGACTTGCCGCAAGCGTAAGGCACGACTGGGGCTAGGGGTCCCAGAATTGAGGGGTAAAGCATTCCCCCCAGCCTCCCCCTCCCTCCCACTGTCGTCCGCTCTCTGAAGAGAAGTGAGGAGAAGGGTGGAGGGCATCGCCGTAGCTTGCACCACCATCATCACCACCACCACCACCTTCACCATCATCAACATAGACAGCACCCGCCATTTTGCCGGTTTTCTATTCCACATGCCGTGTGCACTTTCGTCCAGTCGAACAAACGAGTGTCTGAATCGATTTCGTTCCTTCAGTTTAAACTCCACGAAAATAATTGATGGATAAGTTGACGGTCTAGATTTTTTGACTGAAAGTAGGTGGGTTTTTTTCTCTCTCTCACATATGTAAACATCCTTCAGTCTCGGAAGACCGTGGAGTTGAGCTCTAGGTGTTCATTCCTGGTACAGCGGTCGATTGTGGCTGGCCAGTCCCACACGGGAATGACAGACAGACAGTCCCTGTAGCAGGAAAAGGCCCAGATGAAGTTTGACAATGCTGGTCTGTCTGCAGTGCACAGTGTATAGTTATAGGTTTAACTAAGCCTCACGCTTTCCATTTAGTCTCTTGTAAAAAAAACAACAACAAAAAACCAACCCCCAAACAAACATAATAATGTGTTCATGTTTTGTACTGAAAATATTCCTACACGACTTTCAAACACTATCTGCAAAACTACCTATTTACTCACACATGTGACAACAAAACGCGTGAAAAACGAGGGAAGATAGTTTTGTTAAAACAATTCTTTAAACCAACAAAAATCCCCACACCAAACAATTTTTTTTTAAAAAGACAATCGACCACGTATTAAAAAATAACCACCAAAAACGATGCACACTAACAACCAAAAAAAACAACAACACACACCACCAACAACAACAAAAATCCTTCAAGTTCCTAGGATTACAACAACAAAAATCCTTCAACTTCCAAGGATTATTTAGATAAACAGAAGAAAAGAAAAAAAAAGAAAAGAAGAAAACACAGCCACACTGATATCATAAAAGCACAGCGGCTGGGTCTGAATTCCGAATGTGTGACACGGCTGTGGTCAGCAGTCACTACTTGCTCATTATTTCAAAAGTCACAAGCACAGGAGAAGACCAGGCACTACCTCACACTGCCTTGTAAGGGCATGCTCAGAGAGAGAGAGAGAGAGAGAGAGAGAGGGAGGGGGGAGGGGGAGGGGGGCTGAGAGAGAAGGCCAGAGAGAGAGAGAGAGAGACGCTTTGACGCTTTGACCAATTATTGTCATTGCCCAAAGTGGCCTATTGACAAGGGGGGTTATACACGACTTTCTTTTGTAAATACAAATAAATACAAGAA
This sequence comes from Rapana venosa, assembly GCA_028751875.1. Lineage (NCBI taxonomy): Eukaryota > Metazoa > Mollusca > Gastropoda > Neogastropoda > Muricidae > Rapana > Rapana venosa. The sequence continues at coordinate 52,087,941 of CM054157.1, forward strand.
AAATCACATGAGCATTAACGTAATGAAAACCAAAAAAACCAAAAAGAGCTCTTACGAACGGATACGACTTTAAGCTCTGACGTAAACTCAGTTTCAAAATGAACACGAAGTAATAACAAGGATGAACAATAGGACATAAGAATAACTAAAATAATGAAAGAAAACATTCAAGAATGCTATATTAGACCATCCATGACATGTATGGAGAATTTTCAAAAATATCTGCTGGAGACTAAGCGAATTATAAATGTTTCTTTATGGTTTCACAAAATGCTGATGAAATGAAGAGAGAGAGAGAGAGAGAGTAGAGGAGAGGGAGAGGAGAGCTAGAGAGAGAGAGAGAGAGAGAGAGAGAGAGAGAGAGAGAGAGAGAGAGAGAGAGAGAGAGGAGAGAGAGAGAGAGAGAGAGAGAGGAGAGAGAGAGAGAAGGAGAGAGAGAGAAGACTGAGGGAGGGAGGGAAGGAGAGAGTTTATTTTGTTCTTATCTTATTGTATTCTTTTATACCCAGGATAATGGAATAAGCACTTATGTGCTTTTTTACATCTAGTCCCCGTATGTATGCGGTTTTGTAAATTCTGTCATCTGTTCCCACCAGCACACGATGGCCTACTATTACGAAAAGCGGAACAAGATTTAACTCATAGAAGAGAGGAGAGAGAGATTAGAGAGAGAGAGAGAGAGAGAGAGAGAGACAGACAGACAGACAGACAGACAGACAGACAGAGACAGACAGACAGTCAGAGATTAGACGACAATGGACGAACAGTCATTCATTGACAGCACAGATACAGAAGCATATTGATTGTGTAAAAACAATCCCCCCTCGACCCCCCCCCCCCTCACTCCCGCCCCCCCCCCAAAAAAAAAAAAAAGAAAAAAAAGGGAGTCACATTTCTGAGAACAGAGAGGATTCTGTTACATGAATCTACAATAAGTTATGGTTACACTCCTGTGTTAGCTGCAGGTCATGCAGTATCTTCTAGAGAGTGCTCGTTGGAAAAATGTGTGGGTGATTTTATTTATTTATTTATTTATTTTATTCTTTTATATCGAAGATAATGGAATAAGCACTCATGTGCTTTTTCTTACATCCAGTCCCCGTGTGTATGCGGTTTTGTCAATTTTGTCATCTGTTCCCACCGGCACACAATGGCCTACTCTTACCAAAAGCGGAACAGGATTTAACGTGTGCGCAAGATGTTCTGCGTGCGTTCGCACACGGGGCCTCGGTTTATAGTCTCATCCGAAGGACTTTTCACGGATGGAAGCCAGTAGACCACAAGAAAGAGAAGGAGGAGAGAGAGAGAGAGAGAGAGAGAGAGAGAGAGAGAGAGAGAGAGAGAGAGAGAGAGAGAGAAGAGAGAGAGAGAGAGAGATGAGAGAAGAGAGAGGGAGAGACAGTGAGAGAGACAGAGGGAGAGAGAGGGGGAGAGCGAGAGAGAGAGGGAGAGAGAGAGAGGGAGAGAGAGAGGGATGGAGAGAGAGAGAGGGAGGGTACAGTGTTTGCTTAAAAAAAAGTCAAACCTACCAAATTTGTGCAAAATGACATGAGTTTTGAGTCAGAGGCTGGTCTTTTACCAAAAAAAGTGTGTGGGTTTAAAAAAATTCAAAAATTCTGTGGATGCCTTACCACGTGTGGTATGAATGCAAGAGTACCAATTCTCGTTCCCTCCGCTCTGCTGCAGACACCTTGTGCATAATTAAGAATACCTAGATTCAACCTGTCCACCGTTGGCCCTCGCTCTTTCTCTGTTTCTGGTCCATCGATCTGGAATGACCCCCCTCTCTCCCTTCGCCAAAAGCCTTCTTATGATGCTTTAAAATCCAGCCTCAAGACACATTTATTTCAAACCTCAGATTCTCCCCTCTTGTTTCATCTCATTCTTGTCCCTTCCCTCAACAGCTAAAACCCCATCACCCTGCCGGAGTGTATAACCTTTATTGTGTGTGTGTGTTGTGGTGTGTGTGTGTGTGCGTGTGCGTGCGTGCGTGCGTGCGTGTGTGTGTGTGTGTGTGTGTGTGTGTGTGTGTGTGTGTGTGTGCGCGCGCGTGCGTGCGTGTGTATACAATAGAATTTGTAAAAACTATTAATTGTAACTGGCTGCTTGTGAATGAGTGGGATGAACGAAAGCGCTTTAA
>CM054157.1:52097580-52115080 GCA_028751875.1 Rapana venosa
GAGTGGTGTGTGTGTGAGAGAGAGAGGTGTGTGTGTGTTAGAGAGGTGTGTGTGTGTTAGAGAGAGAGAGACAGTGTGTGTGTGTGTGTGTGAGAGAGTGGTGTGTGTGTGTGAGAGAGAGGTGTGTGTGTGTTAGAGAGAGAGAGTGTGTGTGCGTTTATTTTATTTTATTTTACTTATATTTATTTTATTTTATTCTTTTATATCGAGGATAATTGAATAAGCCCTAATGTGCTTTTTACACCTAGTCCCCGTGTGTATGCAGTTTTGTAAATTCTGTAATTTGTTCCCATCGGCAGACAATGGCCTACTCTTACGAAAAGCGGAACAGTGAGTGATGCGAATACTGAAATGACCACACGAGGTTCATTTTTATCAGCTTTGCTAACATTTGTGACCGTTTGATATATTTGTGTTCATATATGAACACTTAAAAAGAGATGTGTGTGTACGAGTTCTGTAGTGTGCTTTTTTGGTGGGTTTTTTGTTAGGGTTTGGTTTGGTTTGGTTTTTTGTTTCTGTGTTTTGTTGTTGGTTTTTTTCGTGGTGTGTGTGGGTTTTCTGGGGGTGGGGGTGTTTCTCTTTGAGTTAGCTTTATTATTATTGGTTATCATTATAATGATATTGTTGATCAAGTTGGTTTTTTTGTTCCTAGATAGATGGCTTGATTAAAAAAAAGTAAATGCATTGCTTATTCAATGTACCATCTTGAAATAAAAATGTGACTTGACTTGATTTCACATACACACACACAAACACACATTAACACACACACACACGAACACACACAAACACACCCACACACCCACGAACACACACACACTCACACACTCACACACACAAACACACTACAATACTTCTACACACACAAACACACTACACATAACAACCCTCAACCTTCCGCCCCTCCACCCCCCCGCCACTCACAGTCCAACACAACTACACACACACACACACACGTAATTTCACGCATATGACGAATACGAGACACGACACTCACGAATACACACACTACACACACCAACACACACTACAACACACACACACACAGCATCACACACACACACAACACACACACACTTAAACACCCCTCAACCCCGCACACCTCACCACCCCTCTCCATACAACCCCCCCCCCCCCCCCCCGTCCACGCACACACACACACACACACACACACACAACACACACACACGAACAAACACACACACACACACACACACACACTAACACCCCTCAACCCCACAACCCCTCACCCACCCCTCTCCCATCCACACCACCCCCCCCCCACGCACACACACACAACACACACACACACACACACAACACACACACAAACACACACACACACACAACACCCACACTAACACACCCACTTAACCACCCCTCAACCCCCACACCCACATCACCCACCCATCCAACACACCTCTCCCATCCCACACCCCCCCCCCCGTCCCGCACACACACACACACACACACACACACACACCACGAACACACACACACACACGAACACACACACACGAACACACTACACACACACAACACACCCTAACACCCCTCAACCCCGCACCCTCACACACCCCTCTCCCATCCACACACACACACCCCCCCTCCCCCACACACACACACACACACACACACACACACACACACACACACACACACACACACACACACAACACACCACACACCTACCTTCTTCGGCTGAATCCCAACACAAAGATACCACAGAGCAGAATCATCAACGCAGCAACACAGGCAGCAACAATGGCCACGATAGGAAGACTACCTGTACGCAGAACAACACCATCACCTGTCACAACTGACTTCTATGGTTTGCTTGAGATTATTATATCAGAGTCTCAGCGGAATGTCTCCCAATTTAGGGACTGTGGTCTCAAGTCCTTCAAGGGAAAGCCTAGCGGTTAGAAAATTCCGCTCGCAATCTGACGACCCGTGTTCGAATCCCGCTCAAGGCGATTTTCCCCCCCCCCTGGAGTTAACATCAGTGCAGACTCCACTCTCCCTAAAAGTCCTTCGGATGAGACTATAAAGCGAGGTCCCGTGTGCGAAGGCGCGCAGAACATCTTGCGCGCACGTTAAATCCTGTTCCGCTTTTCGGAAGAGTAGGCCATTGTGTGCAGCTAGGGATAGATGACAAAATTGACAAAACGACATACACACAGGGACTGGTTGTAAAAAAAAAAAGCGCGTGAGTCCTTATTCTATTATCCTCGATATAAAAGAATAAATAGATAGAGAAATAGATAGATAGATAGATAGATAGATCGGTAGGTAGATATATAGATAGATCGGTAGATAGATAGATAGATAGATAGATAGATAGGTAGATATATAGGTAGATCGATCGGTCGATCGATAGATAGATAGATCGGTAGATAAATCGATAGATCGATCGATAGATAGATAGTTAGATCGATCGATCGATCGATAGATAGATAGATAGATAGACAGATAGATAGATAGGTTCCACTTTAGCGCTGAGGGCCAACCCAAAACCTTCCCCCCCACCCCCCCCCCAAAAAAAAAAAAGTACAACTCTTAAAGCAACTTGTGCCAGTCCTGCGCGGTCACGTGAGTACTGCACGAACCTGAGCTCATGAATAAATAATATATAGAACTGACCTCCTTTCACTTCCCCCTTCAATGCCTTGACCAGTACGGTAAGGGACTGGGTGGGAAGAAACGGGACTGGGTGGGAAGGTAAGGGATTGGGTGGGAAGGTAAGGGATTGGGTGGGAAGGTAAGGGATTGGGTGGGAAGGTAAGGGACTGGGTGGGAAGGTAAGGGACTGGGTGGGAAGGTAAGGGACTGGGTGGGAAGGTAAGGGACTGGGTGGGAAGGTAAGGGACTGGGTGGGAAGGTAAGGGATTGGGTGGGAAGGTAAGGAATTGGGTGGGAAGGTAAAGGACTCGGTGGAAAGGTGTGGGATTGGGTGGGAAGGTAAGGGATTGGGTGGAAGGTAAGGGATTGGGTGGGAAGGTACGGGACTGAGTGGGAAGGTACGGGATTGGGTGGGAAGGTAAGGGATTGGGTGGGAAGGTACGGGATTGGGTGGGAAGGTGTGGGATTGGGTGGGAAGGTAAGGGATTGGGTGGGAAGGTAAGGGATTGGGTGGGAAGGTAGGGGATTGGGTGGGAAGGTAAGGGATTGGGTGGGAAGGTAGGGATTGGGTGGGAAGGTAAGGGATTGGGTGGGAAGGTAGGGGATTGGGTGGAAGGTAAGGGATTGGGTGGGAAGGTAGGGAACTGGGTGGGAAGGTAGGGAACTGGGTGGGAAGGTAAGGGACTGGGTGGGAAGGTAAGGGATTGGTGGGAAGGTAGGGGATTGGGTGGAAGGTAAGGACTGGGTGGACTGGTGGGAAGGTAGCGGACTGGGTGGGAAGGTATGGGACTGGGTGGACTGGGTGGGAAGGTAGCGGACTGGGTGTGGATGGGGTGAGAGGGGATGAAGTAGAACGATGTTTGATGGGACGGGACATGGACGGGACAAGACGGGACAGGGTGGGACGGCACGGGGTGGGACGAGAGAGGACGGGACGGGGTAGAACAGGATGAGGTAGGACGGTGTGGGACCGAATACGGTGTGACAGGACGGAATGGGACTGGACAACTCAGTGGTCAGAGCACTCACTTCCTCCCCTCCCCCCGCCTCCAGTTCAGCTTCAGCAGCGTTGAGCGTGGTAGCCGCGTTCCATCTTCGGGCAAGGTGGTTTTCAACACGACACGTGTGTGTGCATGCAAGGGTTGGCTGTTGGGTTTTTTTGGTCTTGTTTAACATCTTATATCATCAGTTCTTACTTGCACAAAAAGGGGCCCTACTCTTGAGAAAGGTGCAACGGGTTTTTTTGAACGTGTGAGCAAGATGCTCTGCGTGCGTTCGCACACGGGGGGATTTCAGATTGTAAAAATCCCCCACACTTACATCACCAGACGCTGCCAAGATTGGAACCCACGACTTTATGGACCCATGGGATTGAAGTCGAACGGTTTTAACCACTCGGCTATAGTGTTCGTTTCACAACATGAGAATGAGGTGATATGGGTACATGGAAGTAGTTTTTGTCTGTCTATCTGTTTGTCTGTCTGTCTCTCTGGCTCTCTCTGTCTCGTCAGACGAACACACACTCACTCACACATACACACTCACACTACACGCATACACTACACACACACGCACGCGCACACAAACACACATACACACTCTGACTCAAACGGCCCCCCCCTCCCACTCACACACACACACACAAAAAACACACACACACACACACACATACACACACGCTACATACCCTCCAACCCCCACCCTTACCCCACCCCTGACACACACACATGTATGTATATATGTATGTATGTATGTATGTATGTACGTAATACGTACCCATACACCCACACCCACCCACCCACACCCATACACAAACCGACTCCCACCACCCACCCACTCACACACCCACATACACACCCACACATACACACACACCCACAGCCACCCCCCACACCCACATCCACACCCCCCACACACACCCATACACTCCCCCCCCCCCACAAACACACCCATGCATACACACACCCACACACACACACCCATACACCCCCCACACATACACACATCCATACAAACACCAAACCCCACCCACACCCACCCACCCCCACACACACACCCATACCCCCCCACACACACACCCATACACACAACCCACTCACACCCACCCAAACACACACCCACACACCCACATACACAAACCCATACCCCCAACCACACACACACACCCATACACACACCCCACTCACACCCACCCAAACACACACCCACACACCCACATACACAAACCCATACCCCCAACCACACACACACACACCCATACACACACCCCACTCCACACACACGCACACACCCAAACACACAACCCACACACACACCCACACAACAACACACATACCCCCATACACCCACACCCACACCCAAACACCACCCACCCATACCCATACACACAAACCCACACACACACATACCCTCCACACCCATACACCCCCACAGCCGCACACAACCCACACACGCACCTACACACACCCATACACATACACACACACCCCCTACACAAAACCCCCCCCCCACACAAAACCCACACACACATACCCCCCACACCCATACACCCCCACACACCTACTCACCCCCACCCCACCCCCACACCCATACACCCCTCACCCCCAACACCCCCCACACACACCCCCCTAAAACACACCCAAACACCTATTCACACACACACCCATACACACACACCCCACCCACCCCCCACCCATACACAAAACACCCATACACCCCCCTCGCACACACACCCATACCCCCCACACACCCACCCCCATACACCCCCACACCCATACACCCCCCACACCCCACCCACCAAAAACCCCACACATACACCCCCCACGCACAACAACCCATACACACCATACCACCCACAACACACACCATACAACCCCCCCCCACCCCACACACATACACACTCACCCCCCCCCACACACACACCCAAACACACACTCACCCCCCCACCCCCCCACCCACACACCATATACACCCCCACACCCATACACCCCCACACCCATACCCCCCCCCCCCACACACACACCCATACACCCCCCACACACACCCAACATCCCCCCCACACACACACCCCATACACACATACACACACCCATACACCCCCCCCCCACAAACATACATCCACCCAAGCACACCTCCCCCATACACACACATACCCCCCCCACACACACACTTTTAACACAACACCCACACACACCCCCCCCACCCACCCCCACACCCATACACCCCCCCCCCACACATCCCCCCAAAACACCCCCCACACACAACAAAACCCATACCCCCCTCACACACCCATACATACACCCCCCACGCAAAACACCCATACCCCCCCACACACACCCATACACCCCCCCTCCACACACCCATACACCCCCCACACACATACCCCCCACACACCCATACCCCCCCCCCCCCCACCCCCCAAAACACACCCATACCCCCACACACAAAACCCCCCACACAAAACAACCCCCCCCACACACACACCCATACCCCCACCCCCCACACAATACCCCCCCCCCCCACACACAACACACACACCCATACAACCCCCCCCCCCCCACATACACACACATACACCCCCCACACACACACCCATACACCACCACCCCCCACACACCCATACACCCCCCCACACACACCCATACAACCCCCCCCCCCCCACATACACACCCAAAACACCCCCCCACACACACCCATACAACCCCCCCCCACACACACCACCCAAAACACCACCACCCCCACACACCCATACACCCCCCCACACACACCCATACAACCCCCCCCCCACACACACCCATACACCACCACCCCCACACACCAAAACACACCCCCACACACACCCATACACCCCCCCACACACACCCAAAAACACCCCCCCACACACACCCATACACCCCCCAACACACCCATACACCCCCCACACACCCATACAACCCCCCCACACACCCCCAATCACACCCCACACACCCCATACACACCCCCCACACCCCACCCATACACACCCCCACACACACCCATACACCCCCCACACACCCCCCACACACACCCCACCCACCCCCCAACACCCATACACCCCCTCCCCACACATCCCCCCCATAACACCCCCCACACACATACACCCCCATACCCCCCCTCACACACCCCATACATACACCCCCCACGCCACACACCCCCATACCCCCCCACACACACCCATACACCCCCCCTCCACACACCCATACACCCCCCCCACACATACCCCCCACACACCCATACCCCCCCCCCCCACACACACAACCCATACCCCCACACACATACCCCCCACACACACATACCCCCCCACACACACCCCATACCCCCCCCCCCACAAAACACATACCCCCCCCCCCCCACACACACACACCCATACAACCCCCCCCCCACATACACACAAAATACACCCCCCACACACAACACCCATACACCACCACCCCCACACACCCATACACCCCCCCCACACACACCCATACAACCCCCCCCCCCCCCATACACACCCAACACCCACCACCCCCACACACCCATACACCCCCCCACACCCCACCCAACAACCCCCCCCACACACACACACCCATACCCCCACCCCCACACACCCATCCCCCAACCCCCCCACACCACCCCCCACAACACCCATACACCACCCCACACCCCCCCCACCCCCAACCCACCCACCCACCCAAAGCCCCCCCCCCACCTACCCCCCACCCCACACCCCATACACCCCCCAACACACACCCATACACCCCCCCACCACACCCACAACAACACCCCCCCCCACCACACACCCCCATAACTCGCACCACACCCCACACACATCCCCCCACACACACACCCCCAAAAACCCCAAAAACCCCTCGCCCCCCTCCCCACACACACCCATACACCCACACACCCCCCCCCCCCTTCTACACCCCCCCCCCTCAAAAACACCACATTTCATCAGGGGGGGATACGCCTGCCGAGGAGGGTGAGGGGGTCCCAAGCCAGTGGGTCACTGGTCTGCAGCCCGTGGACCTAGGCTTCTTCCGTAAACCGGGGTAGGAGTTACGTCCCCTGGAAGGGCCCAAAGGGGCAGATAACGTCGGGTCTTTTTCTGCTGACGTGTATTTGGTTTTTTCTGTCGGAGGAAAAGTTTTATTTATTTTTGTTTTTTATTTTGTTTTTTTTCCAGAAACACAAATAGCACAATAGAGTCCTTCGAGAACATAAACCGAGGCCCGGTGCGAACGCATGCAAACATATGCACACGCGTTAAATCCTTTTTCCCTTTTCAAAAAGTGGCCATTGTGGCCGGGGGGAACAAAAGACAAAATTGAAAAAACCGCATACAAGGGGGCCTGGATGTAAAAAACACATGATGCTTATTTTCCATTATCCCAAATAAAAGAAAAAATAAATATAAAGAAAGACCTTTTTTCTTTGCAAAATATTTATATCGCTAAAACTATATCAAAGCACAGCACACTGCCAATTTTACACTACCCACATCGCACCACAAAAATACCATACCCACCCCATCCATACCACACACACCCACGCACCAACCGCACACACAATACCACACTACACCACACTACACCACCCACCAAACAAACCACACTACACCAAAACCCCCACCCCACCACACTACACCCCCCAAACCCTACAACACCCATACCATACCCACCCCAACGCCATACCACACCAACCACCCACCACACCCACAACACCACACCAACCCCACACTACACCACACTTCCCACACTAACTTTCAAACCAGGCGCACACACACCACATGTTACACTACACACCACCAAAACCACAACAACCACATCAAAAACGCACTTTAGGTCATTTCACGCAACCATACACAACACCACTCACCACACCCACTATACCACCCCACACCCCCCCCAAAAACCCATCCGACTGGGGACGGGATGGCCGGGGTGGTTTAGAGTGTTTATTTGTATCTCTGGCCGGGGGTTCGTTCCGTTCAAAGGGGTTTTTTTTTCCTTTTTGGAGTTAACACAGTTCGCTCCACCCCCCCAAAAAAGTCCTTGGGATGAGACTAAAACCGAGGTCCCGTGTGCGAACGCATACCAACTCTTGCGCACACTTAAACCCTTCCGCTTTCGGGGGATGGGCCATGTTTGCCGGGGGAACAGATGAAAAATTAACAACACTGCATACACACGGGACTGAATAAAAAAAACACACAATGTTATTTCCCTTATCCTCGATATAAAAGAATAAAAAAAAAACAAAACCCCCCACCCCCCACACCACACCTCACCCCCCCACACCCCCCCACCCCACACCACAACACACCACCCCACATCACAACACACCCCCCCACACCCCCACCCCACACCACACCCACCATACCACATTAAATGCTACCAAAACTCAAGAAAAGTGACACCCCATAACCTCCAACCACCCCGCACCACAAAAACACCAAACCCCCCCCACACACCCATACCACACACCACACCACACCCCACAAAACAACCCCGCAACCAACCCACACCACAAAACCACACCACGAACACCACTCCACACCACACCACACCGTACTACACACCCACTCACAACCACCACACACATCACACCCACTACACCCACCACTCTACACCACTCCACACCACACAACCACACCAACACCACATCACACCACACCACACAACACCACTCCACACCACACCACACCACACCAATCACACCACACCACTCCAACCACCCACACCTCACCACACCAAAACCATCTTGTACACACAAACATACACCACATATTTACCATCCACACCACACCACACCACACAACACCACACCCACCACATCACCCACACTCAACTCCAACCACCACAACCACACCACTACACCACCCCACACAAACCACACCCACACACCCACACCACACCACACACTACACCACTCCACACCACCACACCAGCATCTACACACACACCACTTACACCACACACCCACTACAACACCACACCCACTCTACACCACACACCCACTACACCACACCACTCTACACCACTCCACACCACACCGCACTACACCACACCAACACTCTACACCACACCCCCACCGCACTACACCACACCACTCTACACCACCCTCACACACCACACACCACACCGCACTACACCACACCACCTACACCACTCCACACCACACAACGCACACACACACCACATCACACCACACCACACACACACCACCCACATCACACCACACCACTCCACACCACCCACACCCACTCACACCAAATCTACACTTACACAAACTAACCACCACACACATCCACCACACCACACAACCACCACACCACACACACCCACCACCATCCACTCCACACCCACCACACCAAACATCTACACAACACACACAAATCCATCCCACCACATCCACCACACCACAACCCCGACCCTCACCACACCACCCACACCACACAACACCACACACACCACACCACTCCATACCACACCCACACACACACATCACACCACCCACCAACCACTCCACACACACACCACCACACACACCACATCAACCACACCACTCACTACACCACACAACACCACCACACCACTCCACTCGACACCAGAAACAGTCTTATACACAAAATTCTCACCGCTGGTGAGATGAACTTCAGAGATATATCAGAGGAACCAGAGAAAAAAACATCCCCTCCCCACAAAGATAATACAATACAATACTATACAATACTATACTATATAAAACAATACAATACTATACAATACTATACTATATACTATAATACTATACTATACAATACTATACAATACAATAGTACACAATACAATACAATACTACACAATACAATACAAAACTATACAATACAATACTACATAATAGTATAATACTATACAATGCAATACTATGCAATACTACACAATACAATACTACACAATACAGTACAATACTATACAATACTATACTACACAATACAATACAATACTATACAATACTATACTATACAATACTATACAATACTATACTATACAACTCAATACAATACCATACAATACAATACTATACTATACTATGCAATACTATACAATACAATACTATACAATACTATACTATACTATACAACGCAATACAATACTATACAGTACTAGGCAATAAATACAATACAAAACTATACAATACAAAACTATACAATGCAATACAATACAATACTATACAACACAATACTATACAATACATGTATACTTATTCTATTATCCGCGATATAAAAGAATTAAATAAATAAAAATGAAAAAACCCAATACAATTCAAAACGATGCAAAACAATACATACTATACTATACTATACTATACTATACTTTAAAAAAAAAAAAATGTTTGTCCGTCGTGTTCGACGATGACCTCCAAAACAGCAGAGGAGGCAGCTGCTGTTTCGGAAACTGGGCAGAAATTTGATTATAGTGGAGATGCCTTGCCCACAGTACACCCCCACTCTCTCGGCCAAGAGGGCATAAGGACAGTCAGTGTTGGAGATGTTCTCCTCTAAAGGCCAACAGCCCCAGGCTGCAGCACATATCAAGGATGTGCAAGTCAAGCCTCTGGTAAAGATCATAGTCGATCACTATACAAGCAATACTATACTGTAATATATATATATTAATACTAACTTACTATAATTCTATCTATCTTACTATACTATACTATACTATACTTACTCCCTAAACGTCATACAATACTACAACACATACATACATACCATACACTGGCTATAAAGTGATCATAATTTATTATAATTATTTATCTAATACTATACTATGCTCATACTTATTCTTATACTATAATATTTCTAATTCACTCTCTTCCTCTTTTCTACTAATATCTCACAACTACTATACAATACAATACACACAAAAATACCACAAACACATTCATCAAAAAAATTCGCCAGTAACGATCCACAGTGGTATACAATACAATACAATACAATACAATACAATACAATACAATACAATAATTATTATGATGATCGGTGGCCTAGAGGTAACGCACCTGCCTAGAAAGCGACAAGCCTGGGTTCGATCCCCGTTTGTGCACAAAAACTCCCCCCCACCCCCATCCACTAGACCGTGAGGGGTGGTCTGGGTGCTAGTGTTTCGGATGAATCGATAAACAGAGGTCCCGTAAGCAACACGCATTTAGCGCACGTAAAAGAACACATGGCAACAAGAGAGTTGTCCCTGGCAAAACTTCTGTTTAAAAAAAAGCCACTCTGATAATGAAACAAAATACGCATGCAGACAGGAATTTTTTTTTAAAGTGTGGCGCTGCTCTTGTGGCGACGCGCTCACTCCCCCCGGGGAGAACAGCCCGAATTTCAGGCAAAGAAATCTGCCGTGACTTAAAAGTGGTGTACAATGCAATAGGATACAATACAAAACAATACAATACAATACAATACACTACAATACAAAACAATACAATACAATACAATGCGTTGACATGCCGTTAGGTTCCTGACAAGTCAGGCCCAGCACATCCGATTTCGGCATGGAAGAGAATTGTTATCTTTGAAATCTTTCTTGAAAAAAGTCAGGAGAGTGGACCAAGCAGACAGAAAAATAGACAAGAAGGAGGCGACAGGGGGAAAAAATGAACAAGGCAAAAACAAAGAGAGGGATAGAAAAGAGGGAATTCCTAGCACAGAATTTCCAGAAAATGGGGGGATGCTGTTTATACTGACAGGCCCCCGGCATCCCCAGAAGGGAGGGGGGGGGATGTTGATACAATACAATGCAATACAATGCAATATAATGCAATGCAATGCAGTACAACACAATGCAATACATGCAATACTATACAATACAATGCATTACTATACAATACAATACTATACAATACAATACTATACAATACAATGCAATACTATACCATACCATACAATGCAATGCAATCCAACACAATACAATGCAACCCAACACAATGTAATACAATCCAATACATTGCAATACAATACAACACAATGCAATACAATACAACACAATGCAATACAATGCAATACAACGCAATACAATGCAATACAAAATATAGTACAATACAATGCAATACAATACAATGCAATACAATACAATGCAATACAATACAATGCAATACTATACTATACAATACAACACAATACAATGCAATACAATACAATGCAACACAACACAATGCAACACAACACAATACAATACTATACAATACAATGCAATACAATACAATGCAATCCAATACAACGCAATACAACACAACACAATACAATTCAACAAATACAACGCAAAGCAACACACTGCAACACACAAGCGCTTCGATTTGTTTGTTTTTTTACAAGATTCAAGGCTATATAAATTCCATATATTATTATTCTTAAGACATGTGCTCGCTTACTATACTGGCAAATGTAGGCTTTGTGTTGGTCGCATCTGCTGTCGGCCCACTTCCACTGAGGCGCATGCGCGCCGACCCTTGACCTCTCCAGGAACATGTGACCACAGCGTACCACCTCATAATCCGGGTGCTCCAGGCCAAAAACATGGCTGTCTAGGAGAAGAAGAAAAGACAGGCTACACACCACCTTTATATTTTGCCACTTTTTTTCTTCTATTTTCCTATAGTTTCTTCTTCTTCTTCTTCTTCTTCTTCTTCTTCTTCTTCCTTCTTTCATTCTTCTCATTCTTCGCAATTCTTCGCAATTCTTCATCATCTTTTTCTTAGCAAATCTTCTTCGCATTCCTTCTTCGCAATTCTTCTTCTTCGCAATTTTCTTCTTTCTTCGCAATTCTTCCTCTTTTTCGCAATTCTTCCTCTTCTTCGCAATTCTTCTTCTTTTTCGCAATTTTTCGCCATTCTTCTTCGCAATTCTTCTTCGCAATTCTTCTTCTTCGCAATATTCTTCCTCGCAATTCTTCTTCACATTCTTCTTCTTCCAATTCTTCTTCGTCGCAAATCTTTCCCTTCTTTTCGCAATTCTTCTTCTTCTTCTTCTTCGCAATTCTTCTTTCTTCTTCTTCTCTCTTCGCAATTCTTCTTCTCGCATTCTTCTTCTTCCATTCTTCTTCTTCTTCTTTGCAATTCTTCTTCTTCTTCTTCTCTTCTTCTTGCATCTTCTTCTTCTTCTTCTTCTTCGCAATTCTTCTTCTTCGCAATTCTTCTTCTTCTCTTCTTCTTCTTCATTCTTCTTCTTCGCAATTCTTCTTCGCATTCTTCTTTTCTTCGCAATTCTTCGCATTCTTTGCAATCTTCTTCTTCTTTCGCAATTCTTGCAATTCTTCCAATTCTTCTTCTTCTTAGCAATTCTTCTTCTTCGCAATTCTTCTTCTTCGCAATTCTTTGCATTCTTCACAATTCTCTTCTTCGCATTCTCTTTTCGCAATTCTTCTTCGCAATTCTTCTTCTTATTCGCAATTCTTCTTCTTTTTCACTATTTTTTTGGGCAATTTTTCGTCAAGTGCTCAGAGAACAACTGTTGTTGTCTGTCATAGAAACGAAAATGTTTTGTACTGTCGTTTAATTAAAACGCCTGACAAGTCAGGCCCAGCGCATCTGACTTCGACCTGAGAGAGATAATCGATATCTGTGAAGTCTTTCTGGCTGGGGGGGAGGGTGAGGGTGGGGGGGGGGATTACTGCAGGAGAATGGACCAAGAAGGCAGAAAATAGACAAGAAGGAGGTGGTGACAGGAAGAAAAGGAAAAAGGCAGAAACAAAGAGAGGGATAGAAAACAGGGAATTCTTGGCACAGACTTTCCAGACGGGGATGCTATTTATACTGACAAGCACCCACAGAGCAATCAACGCCCTCTTATCTCTGTAACTATCTTCACCTGTACACTCCATCCCGTTCCCTTCGTTCAGCCACAGATACTTTGTGCTTTCGAACACCCAGATTCAAACAAACCACTGTTGGCCGTCGCTCTTTCTCAATTTCTGGTCCATCCGCTTGGAATGACCTCCCTCTCTCTCTCCCTTCGCCAAAAGCCTGTCTTTGATACATTTAAATCCAGTCTCAAAACACTTTTACTTCCTACCTGAGATCATCCCCTCATAATTATCTGTCCCTACTTTTTCAACAGCCACCTCCATCTCCATCACCCTGCCTAAGTTTGTTGCTTGTTTATATATATGTGTGTGTGTGTGTGTGTGTGTGTGTGTGTGTGTGTGTGTGTGTGTGTGTGTGTGTGTGTGTGTGTGTGTGTGTGTGTGTGAATTTTATATCTGTTAATCCTGTTATTTCTGGACGGTTGCATGGGTGTAAATGATTTGTGAATGCAAGCGGCGCTTTGATCTGTTTGCTTGACAAGATTCTGCGCTATACAAATTCCACACAATATGATGATGATGATGATGATGATGATGATGATGATGATGATGATGATGATGATGATGATGATGGTGGTGGTGGTGGTGGTGGTGGTGGTGGTGGTGGTGATGATGGTGATGATGACGACGATAATGACGACGACGATGATGATCTATCTTCCTGGGTTGAATGATGGTGATGATGATGACGACGTCGGCGATGATGATGATGACGATGATGATCATGATCTACCTGGGTTGAATGATGATGACCACGACAATGATGATGATGACGACGACGTTGACGGTGATGATGATCTATCTACCTGGGTTGAAAGATGATGATGATGACGATGTTAATGATGATGATGGCGACGATTGCGACGACGATGATGATGATAACGACGATGATGATCTATCTTCCTGGGTTAAATGATGATGATGATGACGACGACGACGACGACGATGACGATGATAATCATGATCTACCTGGGTCGAAAGATGACTATGATGACGACGACGATGATAACGATGACGGCAATGATGATGACGATGATAATGAAGATGATGAGAACGACGACAATGATGATGATTATGACGATGATGACGACAGTGATGATGATGATGATCCTGATCCTGATTTACCTGGTTTAAAAGATCTATCATGATCCGTGGCCCCAACCCAGTAGACCGTGTCGGCCCGAAGGTGGCGCGAGACCATGGCTACGTCGCTCAGCTTGTGTACAGTCCACAGGTCGCCCCCCAGAGCTTGGCACTCCCAGCGGGCATGGTACCACGTCATCGGGCGGCTGTCTCTCTGAACACACTCGTCTCTGACGCGGAATCTGCACTGCGGCCCTTGGCATTGGGGGGCATGGCAGGGTGTGGAGGGGGCTGTGCCTGCGTTCAGAGGAAACGTTATCTTACTCTTAGCGGTAAAGGCTGCACACCGGTATTAAAAAATCACTCTTCTTCCTTCTGTTTTTCTATGTAACTTTTAAATTCATACCGAACGTACTAAGGCATCCACAGAAATAAAAACCACTTTTTGTGAAAGACTAACCTCTGACTCAAAACTCATGTGATTTTAAATTTTTCAGCAAACACTGTACCCCCTCAGTCCTTTGTCGTCTGCTAGCTTCCTTACCACAATATGCATGCGCGAGGTCAACGCTGTAGGAATACAGGCAAACCTCATTCGATGGTTATTTCCAACTTTCTCGTGACTACCTGGTATTGCTCTATGTCCTCAATCCAAAAAACAAGTGCACAGTGCATCATTTCATGCTTTAAAAAATCTGTGAAATTCACCAACATTTTTTTTCCACTCGCACTCTATACAAGATACTACGTGACCCCCAAATTAATACCGGTGTGTAGCCAAAGTTTGATTTGTTTGTGTCCTGGTTTGCTGGTTAGGGACAGGACAGCTCAATGGATCAGAGAGCACACACTGCTGTCCCCAAGTTAAGGTTTAAGCAGCGTTGAGCGTGGTTACCAAAGTAGAGAGGTGACCGTTTGTGCTGCTTTGGCTTCAGTACAGTTCCCCCAGTTCACCCAGCTGTAAATGGGTACCTGCCCTCTTAAGGATCAGGGAAGGTAAAGCAGCGAGGGAGAGATGGGCGCCACCGCCCTCAATATGCTGGCCCCTGGAGAAGTTGAGGTCTCTAGCACTTCATTCTCCAGTAACTGCATAGGTTATGGGAATAGCTTTACCTTTTGAGAGCCCAGTCTATCATCCCCTTTACAAAACTAACAATCATATTCATTTTTACGGGGTACTTTCTGGTATCTGGGGACGGGATAGCTCAGTGGTCGGAGCACTCGCTTTCCCCCAGCCAGGTTAAGCAGCATCGAGCGTGGTTACCACTTGGATGGGTGACCGTTTGCGACGCCTTGGCTTCAGTACAGTTCCCCCAGTTCACCCAGCTGTAAATGGGTACCTGCCCTCTTTAGGGTCAGGGAAGGTAAAGCAGCGAGGGAGAGGAGATGGGCGCCGCCCTCAATATGCTGGCCCTAGAGAAGTGAGGTCTCTGACGCCTCGCTCCCCTACGACCTTATAGGTTATGAGACTCCTTTACCTTTTCACTTTCTCGTATGGGTGGCGCTGCGCTTGTGGCGACGCGCTCTCCCGCTCTCCCCGGGGAGAGCAGCCCGAATTTCACGGAGAGAAATCTGCCGTGACTTAAAGTGGTATGGAATGAAATCTGAGCGCTTTGATTTGTTGCTTTACAAGATTCAGCGCTATATAAATTCCATACATTATTATTATTATTATTATTATTATTATTATTATTATTATTATTATTATTATTATTATTATAAAAAGATACGTATAATTTTTTTTAATATTGTTTGTAGATTTTAGGAAAGCCTTTGATTTAGAAAATGGTAACATTCTAGTGAATGTTCAGCGTGTCTTTTTGGATGTAATGGAGAATTATCCATGCCCTGAAAGATATGCATAGTCTAGTATTTGCATGTGTCTAATCGAAAATGATTTGTGAGGATTGTTATCACAGTTTAACAGGAGTACGACAGGG
>CM054157.1:52120080-52122580 GCA_028751875.1 Rapana venosa
ATATAATCCGAGAGAAAGAGAGAAAAGGATATTTAAAATTTTTTTTTTTTATTTTATAGAGGGAGAGGGAGGGAGAGAGAGAAGAGAGAGAGATAGGAGAGGGAGAGAGAGAGGGGAGAGAAAGAGAGAGAGAGGGGGGAGGAGAGAGAGATAAGGAGGGAGAGAGAGAGAGGGAGAGAGAGAGGAGGGAGAGAGAGAAAGAGAGGGGAGTGGGAGGGGGAGAAAGAGAAAGAGAGAAGAGGGGAGAGAGAAAGGGAGAGAGGGGGGGTAGAGAAGAGAGAGAGGGAGGAGAGAGAGGGAGAGAGAGAAAGGGAGGAGGGGAGAGGAGAGAAAGGGAGAGAAAGAGACGAGAGAGACAGAAGAGACAAGAGAGAGAAGGAGTGATTGTTGATTTATTATTTATCTTTATATCGAGGATAAGGGAATAAACACTCATGTGCTTTTACATCCAGTCCCCGTGTGTATGCGTTTTTGTAAATGTTGTCATCTGTTTTCTGAGGAGAGAGAGAGAGAGAGAGAGAGAGAGATAGAGAGAGAGAGAGAGAGATACTATAGAGAGAGAGAGAGAGAACATGAGAGAGTACAGAGAGAGACACACAGAGAGAAGGAGAGAGACAGAGAAACAGAGAGAAGAAGATGAGACCAGAGAGAGACACAGAGAGAGAAGGAGAGAGAAGAACACTACACACAGAGTCAGAGAGAGAGACACAGACGAGAAGAAGACAGAGAGAGAGACACACACACACACACACACACACACACCACACACAAGAAGGAGAGAGAGACACAGACAGACACATAGACAGACACAGACAGACGCACAGACAGACACATAGACAGACACAGACAGACACACAGACAGACACATAGACAGACACAGACAGACACATAGACAGACACAGACAGACACACAGACAGACACAGACAGACACACAGACAGAAAGAGACAGAGCCCAATCTGATGTCGTCTAGCTGATCTGATCCCATCTCTCACCTTGACCCTCTTTGGAGTCAGCGATGTAGTAGGAGAGGCGATCAGGATTGAACCCTCTCTCCCTGGAGACGTTCACACGCTGTTTGTCCAGATGAGAGATGCACCGACAACATGGGTAGCTCTTCCGCCACTGCAACTCAACCCCGAAATAAAAGACAGAAAGAAAAAATTGGGGGGGTGAGGGGGGGTGGTGGTGGTGGGGGTGGGTGGAGAAAAGACAGAAAGAAAGAGAAAGAAAATAGATCCAACAGGTGAATAGTCATGATGATATTATTAAGGTCAGTGTGGTGTTGTGTTTGATGTTTGTTGTTGTTGGTGTTGTTTGTTTTTTGTGTTGTGTTGTGTTTGTGTTAATGTTGTAGTGTGTTTGTCTTGTATCGTGTTTGTTGTGTTGTGTTTGTATTGTATTTGTTGTGTGTGTTTTATTGTGTTTGTTGTATTGTGTTGTTGTATTGTGTTGTTTGTGTTGTATTGTGTTGTGTTGTATTGTGTTTGTTGCATTGTGTTTGTTGTATAGTGTTGTATTGTTGTGTTGTATTGTATTGTGTAACAAACAACAAGTATTGTGTTTGCTGTATAGTGTTTGTTGTATTGTGTTTGTGTTGTATGGTGCTGTGTTGTATTGTGCTGTTGTTTTGTGTTTGTTGTGTTGTGTTGTATTGTGTTTTATTGTTTTGTATTGTGTTGTATTGTATTGTGTTTGTTGTATTGTGTTTGTTGTATGTGTTTGTTGTATGTGTTTGTTGTATTATGTTTGTTGTATTGTGTTGTTGTATTGTGTTGTGTTTGTATTGTGTTTGTTGTTTGTGTTGTGTTGTATTGAACTGCATTTCAGTGTGTCATAATTATTGCATTGTTTTGTATTGTGTGTATTGTCTTCTTTCCTCCCCCTCCCCCCTCCATCCCAATCAATATTCTGGGAGCCTGTCAGTATAAATAGCCATCCTCACCTTCTGGAAATTCTGTGTTAGGAGTTCCCTCTTTTCTATCCCTCTCTTCGTTTCTGCCTTGTTCCTTTTTTACCTGTCACTTCCTTCTTGTCTATTTTCTGCCTTCTTGGTCCATTCCAACCTGGTCTCCAGCCTTTGTTTTTTTCCAGAAAGACTTAAAAAATAACGATGTTCTCCCATGCTAAAGCTGGATGTGCTGGGCCTGACCTGTCAGGCGCTTTAAACTCATTGAGGTTGTGCCGAAGCTTAAGAATCGGCAGACTTACGAATTTAAAACCCCCCACAAAGTAATGTTTAAATCAAGGGAAAGTACTCTGCCCTGTACGGCAATCATTTTTCTAAACACAGTTGCTTTCCTTGACCATAAGCTTGCCTAGTTTTTGTCTGTTGGCTAATTTTGTTTGACATGTCAGCAAATGATATCTTTGGGATTTCAGGCTCTCCAGTGTTATCATTCTTTAAAAAAATAATCTGTTGTACAAAAAGTGACATCAGATGGATTCAGCCAGCTTCAGGGAACTTTACTTTGGTGAAAAATCATCACATTGTTTGAAGG
>CM054157.1:52127580-52130080 GCA_028751875.1 Rapana venosa
GTGGTCCCAGTTGCTCTGGTCTCATGGTGACCTCAGTTTTGGTTTGCCCATATACTTCTGTGCCTGTGGAGAGTTTGTGTCAAAGCCTTTGGGGTTGGAGGTTCGCGGGGGACGGTCGTTGAAGGGACTTTGTGGTGGTTGCCATCTCGGGTGGGCAACTCACTCAGTTTGACTCCGCGACTGAGCTAATACTGTCATTGGCAGGGGGCTTAGTAGGTGGTGTGATGCGTTTGTTAGCTCAGAACAGGCACCACCGAAGACCACCAAAGTGACTCAGCAGCAGTGCAGGGCCCCTATAGCTGGTGGCTCCCACGGCAGCCTGACATTGGTAAGCTCCCTGTGGACCTCTGACCCTGAAGATGCAACGGACCGAGGCTGGGCAGGAGAGACTGAAAGGAGCGGCGTGGGAACAGCAGGACAGGAACGTCACAGAAGATGAGGCAGCAACACAATGAAGCATTGAAGAAAATGTGAATCCAGAAGCAGAACGACAACATCACAGGAGAAAAAGAGAACTGTGAAGAAGAGGACTTGCCAAGAAGAAGAAGAAGAGAGAAGAAAGAAGGACATTTGAAGATTTGAAGAAGAAGAAGAAGAAGAAGAAAGAAGAAGAAGAAGAAGAGAAGAAGAAGAATTTGAAGAATTTGAAGAGTTTGAAGAAGAAGAATTTGTAAGAAGAGAAGAAGAGAAATTGCGAAGAATTGCGAAGAAGAAGAATTGCGAAGAAGAAGAATTGCGAAGAATGCGAAGAAGAAGAATTGCGAAGAAGAAGAGAAGAATTGCGAAGAATTGCGAAGAAGAAGAATTGCGAGAAGAAGAATTGCGAGAAGAAGAAGAAGAAGAAGAAGAAGAAGAAGAAGAAGAAGAAGAAGAAGAAGAAGAAAACGAAGTAAGAATTGCGAAGATTGCGAAGAATGTGCGAAGAAGAAAGAATTGCGAAGAAGAATTGAGAAGAAGAAGAAGAAGAATGCGAAGATGAAGAACAACAACTAACAACAAGAGGAAGAACAAGAAGAAGAAGAACAAGGGAAACAAAAGACAACAAGAACAAAGAAGAGCAAACAACAAGCACAAGAATGCAAAGAAGAGGAAACTGAAGAAAACAGAAGGAAAGGTGTGTAGAAAAAGAATAGAAAGGAAGAAGGAAGGAAGAAGGAGGAAAGAAAGAATGGAGGGAAAAAGAAAAAATAAAGTAATAGAGGAGAGAGGGGAAGAAAAGACAGAGAATGATTGAATGAGTGAATGAATGAATGAATGAAGCTGAAAGAATGAATGATGAAAGAAAGGAAAAAGACAAGATGACAGAAAAAAAGTCAATAAAACCCAAAAGAAAGGGGTTTTAAAAAAGAAATAACGCACAATAAACAAATGAAATTAATCAGAAAATAAAAAACAGGACAAGAGAAAAATTCGAAGAAAAAGAAAAAGAAACAGAGAAGAAAAAATATACCCCCCACCCCCAACCCACCTACACACACACACACCACACACTCACACACACACAACACAACACACACACACACACAACACACACACACACACACACACACACAACAAACACACACACAACATACACACACACACACTCACAAACACACACACACAATACACCAACACACTAACACAGACACACATCACACACACACACTACCTCACACTACACACACACACACTTCAACACATCTACAACACACATACTACACACCACACACCACACTACAACACAACACACACACTACAAACACACACACACACAATACACGTGAGAGAGGAGTAGAGGAGAAGAGAGACAGATCTGGGTGTTGAGAGAGTGATGATGAGAAGAGAGAGAGAGAGACAGTAGACAGAGACAGCAGACAGAGGAAAAAAGAGAGAGAGAGAGAGAGAACTCGAGAGAGAGTTCGAGAGAGAGAGAGCGAGACAATTGTGAGTAGAGAGATGAGAGAGTGAGAGAGAGAGAGGAGAAAAGCGGAAAGAGAAAAGAGAAAAAGAAAGACAAGGACAAGAAAGAAGAAAACAGACAGAAGTTAGTAGAACAGTATAAGAGGGAAAGAACATTCTTCTACGAGTTCAAAACGAAGACGGTTGACGTTTAGAAAAACTGATACTCTGTAAACCGCCACAACCAGTGCGTATGTACACGCCATTGAAAACACTTCACACACACACACACACACACAACACGCACACACACGGCACACACATCACACACACACACGCACGCACACACACACGCACTCACACAGGCACACGCACGCATGCACGCACTCACCACGCACGCTTGCACGCACACACACGCACGCATGCACGCAACACAACACACGCACGCATGCACGCATACAGAGAAGAAGGGAAAGCCCACACCACGCGCGCGCACGCCCACGCGCGCATGCACGCACGCACGCACACATACACACACGCGCGCGCATGCACACACAAACACACTACGAGGAGAAGGAACAAGCCACAAAACACGCGCGCGCACTACTCACACGCGCGC
>CM054157.1:52137580-52142580 GCA_028751875.1 Rapana venosa
GCATGCATAGATGGGGAAGAGGGGAGAGAGAGAGAGAGAGAGAGAGACAGAGAGAGAGAAGAGAGCGAGAGAGAGAGAGAAAGAAGAGAGAGAGAAGAGAAAGAGAGAGAGAAAGAGAGAGAGAAGAGAGAGAGACGAGAGAGAAAGAGAGAGAGAGAGAGAGGAGAGACTGTTTTCTCTCACTCTCTGCTCTCTCTCTCTCCCTCTCTCTCTCTCTCTCTCTCTTTTTTTTCTCTTGGTTTTTTTTTATTACTGTTCAAACACATTGCTTGTGCTTTGGTATTGTACTTTTCTCCCCTTTGGAGGGCTGGATGAAAGAAAAGTCCTTGTAAATAAATCTACTACCTTCTGTAAAAACATTTCGTATTTCATCATTTACTTTGCATTCCCCCCCACCTCTCTCCTCTCTCTCTCCTCTCTCTCTCTTCTCCTCTCTCTTCTCATCTTCTCTCATCCTCTCTCTCTCTCTCTCATCTCTCTCTCTCTCTCTTTTCTCTCTCCTCCTCTCTCTCTCTCTCTCCTCTCCTCTCTCTCCTCTCTTTAATCTCACCTGCACATTGTCATCTTTACACAAACACACACACACACATAACACATACACCCACCCACCTACACACATATACTACAACACAACACACCATAGACATACACATACACACACTACAATACATACACCCTCCTACACACATACTACAACACAAAACACACCCACCTACACACACATACTACAACACAACACACACACACATACACACTACAACACATACACCCACCCTCACACACACACTTCAACACATACACCCTCCTACACACATACTACAACACAACACACACATACACATACACACACACTACAACACACACACCCTCACACACACACTACAACACACACACACACACACACACTATAACACATACACCCAACCACCCACCTACACACACACACTACAACACACACACTAAAACACACGCTACAATACACACACTACAACACACACACTACAACACACACACACACACATACTACAATACACACACTACAACACACGCTACAACCACACACTACAACACACGCTACAACACACACTACACACACACACACACACCTACACACATACACACACACTACAACAGACACCCACCCAACCACCCACACCCACCCACACACACACCTACACCTACACACACACACACCACACACACACACACACACACACACACACACACACATTCACACACACACACACAATCTGGTATCACTTTAAGTGGAAAGACGTTAAAATTGAAGACTTACACAATTCACCCACCCACTCACCTACCCACTACAAAATCCACCACACACACACACACACACACTACAACATACACACACACACCTACACACATACACACACACTACAACAGACACCCACCCAACCACCCACACCCACCCACACACACACCTACACCTACACACACACACACACACACACACACACACACACACAACACACACACACACACACACACACACAATCTGGTATCACTTTAAAGTGGAAAGACGTTAAAATTGAAGACTTACACAATTCACCCACCCACTCACCTACCCACTACAAAAATCCACCACACACACACACACACACACTACAACATACACAACACACACCTACACACACATACACCCACACCAAGTATGGAAAGCCATCAATACATTATGTAATAAACCTATATCAAAAAGTCAACAGACAGTTAAAGATATATCAGCTGATGAATTGAACGACCACTTCTCAAACATTGCCACCAAAGTAATATCAAATGACAAGTCAAATGAAAATGATCTCCATTACTTAGAACAATATATCGAATCAAAAGAAATAAAATTCCCATTTAAACTACTGCCAATGACAATCACAGACGTCTTGGAAAGCCTGTCTCTTCAAAAAAGTTCCAGAACACGTGGTTTAGACAATCTAGATGGAAGAATAGTCAAACTTTGTGGTCAAGTTATAGCTCGAACACTGACATACTTGTATAACTTGTGCATAGAGAAAAACAACTTTTTTGTCATATTTAAAAGGGTAAAAATCATACCAGTCCACAAATCAGGTGATCCTGCTTGTCCTTCAAATTACAGACCAATTTCAGTTCTGTCTGTCTTATCTAAACCCATCGAAAAACATATCCAAAAATCCGTATATTCCTACTTTGTGAACAACAATCTATTAAATAAAGATCAGTCAGGTTTTCGTAAAAACTATTCCTGTCCCACAGCTCTTACACAAATTACGGACAGTCTCCTACACAATATCAATGAAAATAAATATACAGGCCTTCTTTTTTGTTGACTTTGAAAAAGCATTTGATGTAATCAATCATTTCCTATTATTGCGTAAACTTCACTTGTATAAACTAACACCAGAAATGATAAATCTTTTGAAAGCTTTTTGTCGAATAGGCAGCAGCTAGTAACTGCAAATAATCAAACATCAGAACTAGTATCTTTTAAACATGGAGTACCACAATGGTCAATATTGGGTCCACTTCTATTTTCAATCTATGTAAATGACTTACCCCAATTTCTAGAATGTAGCTGTGAAATGTTTGCTGATGACACATCCCTCTATTGTAGTGATTCTGATCCCCACAGACTTACACTCAAACTTCAAAACAGTATTGACAGATTGGTTACTTGGACTCAGCTAAACCATATGTCCCTAAATGCACAAAAAACTAAGTGTATGTATGTACTAGCAAGACAAAAGAGACAAAAAATGAACGATAAATTCCAACCTCTGTTGATAGGTAAAAGAGTAATTGAAGAAGTTGACTCCCACAGAATTCTGGGTGTAATTATTGACAAAATCTTACTTGGACTGACCACGTGGTGGCGCTAGGAAAACGTCTCGCTTACAAGCTACTTCAGTTATCAAAAATAAAACATTTTCTGAATAACCACTCTCGCAAACTCTTTTTTTGCGGCCATATTTTTCCTATAGTTGACTATGCTTCATCTCTTTGGGACAGTAGCAGTGAAACAAATTTAAAATTGATTCATCGATTATATAAAAGAGCACTGAAACTTGTTCTACAAAACTCAAGCTCCCTAACCATCAACGATTATAAGCAAACAAATATCCTAACCTTCAAAACAGACTTTATCTAAATAAAGCTCTATTTGTCCAGAAAGTTGTTAATGGAAATGTCCCTCCAAAGATCACCAATAGCTTCAAAATCAATGAACACAGACATAACCATCTACTAACATTTCCGAGACCAAGAAATAATCTCTACAAAACAAGCTTCTTGTACTCAGGTAGTGATTTATGGAACAAGCTCCCAAAACGCTTAAAATGTATCAAAAACAATAATCAGTTCAAGACACAGCTAAAAAGCCATCTACTGCATGAATGCCTAGGAATTGAGTAATCAATTGACTAATAAGGCAAATCAACCATGACTAATATGGCAAATCAACCATACTTAAATTTATCAGTACTTACTGCATTTCTTTTTTTTTTAAAGTCAAGTATGTCTTACTGTGACTAGAAATTCTACAGTCACACGCTGTATGTGTGTGGAGGGAGGGGGAGGCAGGAAAGAGGCACACTTATTATGCAAAGAAGTAAGAGTAATCTATACAAACTAGTATGTAATCTACAAATTTTAAAACAACGTGGAAAGGAGGAAAAAAATATGTTTTTTAAAATGGTAAACCTGATAGCTTGATAGTGTGACGTCTCTCTCTCTCTCTCTCTCTCTCTCTCTCTCTCTCTCTCTCTCTCTCACCCATCCACTCTCCTCTCTCTCTCTCTCTCTCTCTCCTCCCTCTCCTCTCCTCATGCCCTTTCTCTTGTCCAATTCAATAGATTTAATGTGGATGTTGTTTTTATTGCAGTTAGAGATGAGATTATTAGTACTATTATAAGCGATATTGTTTTAGTTTGATAGTCCAGTTGATTATGGGCTTTTGAATTTTGTATCATATTGGGTTTTTACTTGTTCGAATAATTGTCTTATTATTATTATTTTTCAATTTGATTAAATGTGTTTTCCCCCTTCCCCCTTGATACTCCACCCTCACCCCCCATCCTTTCCAATGCTTTTCTGTTATTATCGTTATGTTGCTGTCTCATGGTGATGGGGATTATTTGTTATATTGTTGTCTCATGGTGATGGGTGATTGTTGTTATTATTGTATCTCTATTATAATAATCATTACCATTGACTTATTTGACTTATCTTGCTTGTTTGATAGCTATTGTGTGAATACATTATTTTTAAAAAGCGCTATTTGAAGAGTATGAGCGCATATAAGCACACGTTTGCTGGGTGGCGGAGGAGAGGAGAGAGGTCATTGAAGGCAATATTGTCAGTAATGACGTAACGAATGCCTAGTATTTTCTAACGTTTTGTTCCTGTACCTTTTTATTATCTAAAGTATAAACGTGAAAGAATGGATGAAACAGTAGGTGAAGTAATTTGTTTGTCCTGACGTTTTATGATTTTAGATTTTTTAATTCTTAAAACATTGTTGTACGTGAGCGCGCACGCGCGCAGGTGTATATAAATATGTGTGTATATGTATATGTGTGTAATTTGTATTTTTCAATGTATTATTTTATCGATTTTCCTCATTTTACTGGTTTAATTTAATGGTTAA
The DNA here is from genome assembly GCA_028751875.1 of Rapana venosa. Taxonomy (NCBI): domain Eukaryota; kingdom Metazoa; phylum Mollusca; class Gastropoda; order Neogastropoda; family Muricidae; genus Rapana; species Rapana venosa. The sequence goes on from CM054157.1 coordinate 52,142,220, forward strand.
GGATGCAATAATGTAGTATTTCAGTATAATCATTAAGAAATTTGTTCTTAGATAGAAGGCTTGATGAAAAAAAGCAAATGCATTGCTTATTCAATGTACCATCTGGAAATAAAAATTTGACTTGACTTGACACTACAACCACCCACCACCCACCCACCACCACCTACCCCCACCCCCACATTATTCCTTTCACCCACCCCTATCCCCAACTCCCCACACACACAACCCCACCACACAATCCACCCCCTCACCTACCCACTAACAACATCCACACACACACACAAAACACACACACACACCACACACACACACACACACACACACACACACACACATGGCTTGATGAAAAAAAGCAAATGCA
>CM054157.1:52160080-52162580 GCA_028751875.1 Rapana venosa
AGACAGACAGACAGACAGAGACAGACAGAAACAGAGACAGAAACAGAAACAGACACAGAGAAAAACAAAATCTCATTCCTTCAAGGAAAGCGTGACGACCCAACACGGACCAGAAATGCGTAAACATCACAAACAACGGAATAACAAGATGCCAAACCAACCTTTGATATTAATCATCAAATGCCTTCTCAGATATACTACGCCCCCCCCCCCCTGCCCCTCCCCCCCCCCGACCCCTACCCCCACTCCCGCGTTCCCCCCTCCCCCTCCACCCCCACCCCACCCACCAACTCCCAGAAAAGAAATATCTAACCAAGCAACACACATATACACACGACACAGACACACGTGTGCTCACGAGCACGCACGTACGTACGTGCGCGCGCAGACACACAACTTCATACACACATGCATACATACACACGCACGTACGCACGCACATACACACTATTTATTCAAACACAACCACAAACAACGCACACACACTCTCTCTCACTCTCTCTCTCACTCTCTTTCTCTCTCTCATTCTCTCGCTCGTTCTCTTCTCTCTCTTTATTTTTTCAAACACAAAAGAAGAAGAAGAAGAAGAAGAAGAAGAAGAAGAAGAAAAAGAAGAAGAAGAAGAAGAAGAAAAAGAAGAAGAAGAAGAAGAAGCAGCAGAAGCAGAAAAAGAGCAACAACAACAACACATACACACATACTCTCTCTCTCTCTCTCTCTCTCTCTCTCTCTCTCTCTCTCTCTCTCTCTCTCTCCTCTCTCTCTCCTCTCTCTTTCTCTCTCTCATTCTGTCTCTCTCTCTTTATTTTTTCAAACACACACACGAACAACACACACACACTCATTCACTCACACACACAAACGCACACACAGACATATACACACACTCATACATACACACACTCACACACACACAAACGCACACATATACACACACACCAACACAAAACGCACAGACACATATATACACACACACTCACATACAAAAACGCACAGACACACACACAACACACACTCACTCACACACACACAAACGCACACACACAACACACACACTCACACACACACACACACCACACACTCTATCTTTTTTTTTTGGTCCAACGCGAACACTACTACACAATACACAAACAAAACAAAACAAAAACAGTTTCTCTAACATGAGCAACTAGACATTAACATCAACCGACGCCCACACCCTCCCCACCCCCACCCCCACCCCCATTACCCATCCTTTCCAAACAATCCCTTTCTCTGTTAGTCTGTCCGTCTGTCCGTCCGTCCGTTAGTTACTCAGTCAAGGGTCAGTAGGTCATTCTGTCAGGTCAAGTCAAGTCAAGTCAAATTTTTATTTCCAAATGGTACATTGAAAAAGCAATGCATTTGCTTTTTTTCATCAAGCCATCTATCTAAAGAACACATTTCTTAATGATTATACTGAAATACTACATTATTGCAACCTTTACCATTACATTAAACCAGTAAAAAGAGGAAAAATCGCGTCCATCTGTCGGTCAGTTGGTCAATCAGTTACTTAATCAGTCCACTGTAGGAATACCGGGGGGAGCCTGTCAGTATAAAATAGCACCCCCACCTTCTGGAAATTTATTCTGTGCTAAGAATTCCCTCTTTTCTATCCCTCTGTTTTGTTCCTGCCTTGTTCCGTTCCTTCCTGTCACCTCCCCCTTCTTGTCTATTTTCTGCCTTCTTGGTCCATTCTTCAGCCTTTAATTTTTTCTTCCCAGGATGACTTAGAACAATTCTCTCCTCCACGCTGATGTTGGACGCGCTGGGCCTGACTTGTCAGGCGCTTAACGGCAGCACAACGCATTTTCGTTCCAATGACAGACAAACAATAGTTGCTGTCTGAGCGTTAAACAAAGAAGAAGGAGGAGGAGGAGGAGGAGGAGGAGAAGAAGGAGAAGAAGGAGGAGGAGGAGAAGGAGGAGGAGGAGAAGAATTTCGAAGAAGAAGAATTTGGAAGAAGAAGAAGAAGAATTTGGAAGAAGAAGAAAAAGAAAACGAAGAAAAAGAATAATTTAGAAGAAGAAGAAGAAGAAGAAGAAGAAGAAGAAGAAGAAGAAGAAGAAGAAGAAGAAGAAGAAGGAGGAGAAGGAGGAGGAGGAGGAGGAAGAGAAGGAGGAGGAAGAGGAGGAGGAGCAGAAGAAGAAGAAGAAGAATTTGGAAGAAAAAAGAAGAAGAAAGAATTTGGAAGAAGAAGAAGAAGAAGAAGAAGAAGAAGAAGAAGAAGAAGAAGAAGAAGAAGAAGAAGAAAGAATGATTAGAGGAAGGAGAAGAAGAAAAAGAAGAAGAAGAAAAAGAAGAAGAAGAAGAAGAATTTAGAAGAAGAAGAAGAAGAAGAAGAAGAAGAAGAAAGAAGAATTTAGAAGAAGAAGAATTAGAAGACGAAGAAGAAGAAGAAGAAGAAGAAGAAGAAGAAGAAGAAGAAGAAGAGAGAAGAATTTAGAAGACGAAGAAGAAGAAGAAGAAGAAGAAGAAG
>CM054157.1:52172580-52175080 GCA_028751875.1 Rapana venosa
TTGTTGTTGGGTGTTGTGTTTGGGGGGGGTGTTAATTATTATCTATTTGTTCTTCTGTACATTTAAAGGACAGGATAGCTCAGTGGTCAGAGCACTCGCTTTCCCACAGTCAAGGTTAAGCAGCGTCGAACGTGGTTACCACTTGGATGGGTGACTGTTTGCGCGCCTTGGCTTCAGTACAGTTCCCCCAGTTCACCAAGCTGTAAATGGGTACCTGCCCTCTTTAGGGTCAGGGTAGGTAAAGCAGCGAGGGAGAGGAGATGGGCGCTGCCCTCAATATGCTGGCCCCTAGAGAAGCTGAGGTCTCTGAGGCCTCGTTCCCCTACGACCTTATAGGTCATGGAACACCTTTACGTTACCTTTTTATTATTTATTTATTTGCTTTTTTTATCTGTGTATCTTTTTTTATCATTCGTTTATCTGTTTATACTATATGCGTTTGGTTATTAATTCGTTTATCTATGTTTCAGGTATTTCTTTATTTCTTTTTGTTAGTTTGTTTATTGCTTAGTTATTATTCAGTTATCTATCTATCTATCTATCTATTTATCTATCCATCCACCTATCTATCTATCTATCTCTCTATCTATTTATCTATCCATCTATCTATCTATCTATCCATCCATCCTTCTATCTATCTACCTATCTAACTATCTGTCTACTTACCTATCTACCTACCTACCTATCTATCTACCTATCTATCTATCTACTTATCTATCTATCATTTATTTTGTAGATGTAGGAAATACACCACGGAAGGAAACTTAGAAGAAAAAACAAAACCTGGATTTTCTTCAAGCATTTCCGAAACAGCCCAGCAACAGGATTTCTGATTGGTTTAAACGACGGATCTTTTGAACCAATCATTGACAGTGTCACATTTGTGTTGTGGCGACACGAAGATGTTTCGAAAGCCCATTGGTCTTGTGGAGCTGATTTTCTTTTTTGGTCAGGTGAGTATTTGATTTTATGTTTATTTCTTATTTTATTCTTTTATTTCGAGGATAATGGAATAAGCTCTTATGTGCTTTTTTCCATCCCAGTATGACTATCGTTGTGTTGTTGTTGTAAGTTTGTGTGTGTGTGTGAGTGTTGGTGGTCGTTCCGTGTGTGTGTGGTGTGTGTGTTGTGTGTGTGTTTGTGTGTGTTGTGTTTGTGTTGTGTGTGTTGTTTTGTTGTGTGTGTGTGTGTGTGTGTTGTGTTGTGTTGTGTTGTGTTGTGTGTGTGTGTGTGTGTGTGTGTGTGTGTGTGTGTGTGTGTGTGTGTGTGTGTGTGTGTGTGTGTGTGTGTGTGTGTGTGTGTGTGTGTGTGTCCGTGTGTGTGGTGTGAGCGTGTGTGTGTTTATTTTATTTTATTTATTTTATTTTATTTTATTCTTTTATTTCGAGGATAATCGAATAAGCACTCATGTGCTTTTTATCATCCAGTCCCCGTATGTATGCAGTTTTTTTTTTTAATTTGTCATCCGTTCCGACCTCGGTTTATAGTCTCATCCGTAGGACTTTGGGGGAGAGTGGAGTCTGCACTGATGTTAACTTCAGGGGAAAATATCCCTTGAACGGGATTCGAAACCGGGTCGTGTGTGTGTGGGGGGGGGGGGGGGGGGGAGGGGGTCCAGACAGAATTTTATCAGGGACAACACCCATACTACTGACAGTTCATCATCATCATCATCATTAACCATTACACCCAGTGGTGTGTAGGGCAGCAACAAAGCGCTTCCTTCCACTCCTGCCTATCCTGGGCCAACCTAGTCACTGATCCCCAAGAGTGCTGCATGGCCTTCATCTCACTTTCTACAGTCCTCCTCCTCCACGTTGCTTTTGGTCTTCCCTTCTTTCTCCTTCCTTCTGGGGTCCAGTGCAATGCTGTTCTTGCGATTGACTGTGGGTCTCTTCGGAGGATGTGCCCAATCCACTTCCACCGTCGTCTGGTGATGATGGTTCCCATGTCTTCCTGCCTGCATCTCCGTAGTAGGTTCTTCACGGTTCCACCACGAAACCTCGCTTTTATCGATTCATTCGAAAGACTAGCACCCAGACCACGACTTTGAGTCTAAAGTGGATGATAAGACAATTTCGGAAGTGGGTGGTGGGGGGGGGGGAGGGGGGCAGGGGAGGGGAGGGAGGGAGGGAGGGGGTGTTGATGCTTTGGTAGCCACACTCAGTTTGCTGAGCGGGTTTTTTCCCCCATGTGTGTGGTGAATTGGCGTCTTAGGGAATTAGGGTTGAATTTCATTGGAGAGTAACGTCATTATTGCTGGATTTACATAGAGCATGCTGCGTGACGTGAGACTGTGTGTATTATGTTTGTCTGTCTGTTTTGCCTGTGTGTTTGTGTGTTTTGTCTGTCTGTTTGTCTGTCTGTTTCTTTGTCTGTCTGTCTGTCTGTCTGTCTGCCTGTCTGTTTGTCTGTCTGTCTGCCTGTCTGTCTGTCTCTCTCTCAGGGCAGGATTTTTTTTAAAGTACGTCAATACTTATCTGTAACCCTTGGGAATAAA
>CM054157.1:52182580-52230080 GCA_028751875.1 Rapana venosa
AGGGATGAAGGAATGAAGGGATGAAGGAATGAAGGAAGGAAGGGATGAAGGAATGAGTGAATGAAGGAAGGAATGAATGAATGAAGGAAGGAAGAAACGAATGAAGGAATGAAGGAATGAGTGAATGAAGGAAGGAAGGAAGGAATGAAGGAAGGAAGGAAGGAAGGGATGAAGCAAGGACGGAATGAAGGAATGAAGAAATGAATGAAGGAATGAAGGAATGAAGGAATGAAGGAATGGAAGGGATGAAGGAAGGAAGGAAGGAAGGGATGAAGGAAGGACGGAATGAAGGAATGAAGAAATGAATGAAGGAATGAAGGAATGAAGGAATGGAAGGGATGAAGGAAGGAAGGAAGGAAGGGATGAAGGAAGGACGGAATGAAGGAATGAAGAAACGAATGAAGGAATGAAGGAATGAGTGAATGAAGGAAGGAAGGAAGAAATGAAGGAAGGAAGAAATGAAGGAATGAATGAAGGAATGAATGAAGGAATGAATGAAGGAATGAATGAAGGAAGGAATGAAGGAAGGAATGAAGGAATGAAGGAATCCCTCAAGCACTCCTTTACTTGCCTGCTTCCTTATTTGTCTTCTAGCTAAGAGACTTCCTTCTTTCCTTCCTTCCTTCCTTCCTTTCTTTCATCCTTACTTACTTCCTTCTTTTAACCCTTTCATCCTTCCTTTCTTCCTTCCTTCCTTCTTTCCATCTTTCTTCCCTTCTCCCTTTAACCCTTTCATCCTTTCTTTCTTTCTTTTCGTTCTTTCTTCATTTCCTTCTTTCCTTCTCTTCCTTGTTTCATTGTTTCATTGTTTCTTTCTTCTTTCCTTCCTTTCCATTTCTTTCTTTTGTTTCTTTCTTCCTCCCCTCTCTCTTTCCATACTTTCTTTCTTCATTTGTACTTTCTTTCCTTTCTGTACGTGTTCTTCTCTCCACCCTCCCCCCCCCCCCCCCCCTGCCTACTGTTATTCCGTTTTCCCCATCCTTCCGTCCTTCCTTCATTTCTTCCTTTCTTCATTTATTTACTTTACTAACAATCCCTTGTTTATAATATTATATAGAGAGATATAGATAGATAGATAGATAGATAGATAGATAGATAGATAGATAGATGGATGGATGGATGGATGGATGGATGGATGGATGGATGGATGGATGGATGGATGGATGGATGGATGGATAGATAGATAGATAGATAGATAGATAGATAGATAGATAGATAGATAGATAGATAGATAGATAGATAGATAAACATAAACCCATCATGTCTTTTTTTGTTTTACTTCTGTCTTAAAACAGGGATCGACCGTAACAACTACACCACCACCACCACCACCACCACCCACCACCAACGCTTCAGACAACACCACCTCACCACAGTCATCTATAAATAGCACGGCAGAATCCTCTACCTCTGTTTCTTCCGTTTCTGCGTCTTCCACGACAGACCAAACCCTAGGAAACACCACCGCTTCGACTTCTTCTTCTTCTTCTTCTTCTCCTTCTCCTTCTCCTTCTCCTCCTCCCTCCTCTTCTTCTTCTCCTTCTTCTTCTCCTCCTTCTTCTTCTCCTCCTTCTCCCCCTTCTCCCTCCTCTTCTTCTTCTCCTTCTTCTTCTTCTCTTCCTTCTCCTACTTCTTCCCCTTCTTCTACTCCTCCTCCTTCTTCTCCTTCTCCTTCTTCTTCTCCTCCTCCTTCTCCCTCCTCTTCTTCTCCTTCTCCTTCTTCTTCTCCTTCTTCTTCTCCTTCTCCTCCTCCTCCTTCTTCTTCTTCTCCTTCTTCTTCCTCAACAGAAAGTTCCAGAACCACGGGCAATCTCATTACGGTTGTAAGAAATATTACTGACGATTTCAGCTCGAAACCAGCAACAACACCAACACCAACACCAACAGTAACAACAACAACAACAACGACGACGACGACGACTTTAACCTTGAATTCTTCAACCGCTGGCTCTGATATTGCAAACACTACGCAATATTCTCCAGTGTGGACTATCTCAAAGAGCACTCTGGCACCTTTCTCCATAGGGGTGTCACTTGGACCTGTTACACCTGCAAATGCTGGTTTCAAGACTGGTCCCACTACAGCGAACAGTCTAGCTAGGACTACAGAACTACAACTCGCTACATCACCGACAACTAGCAGGTCCAGTTTCCCGTCTGCGGATCCGACTGCCACAGAAGCGATCCCAACGTCATCGGAAATGACGTCATCGCGACCGGCGCCCGCGTCTTCGCCGATGACGTCGTCAGGGGGTGACGTCACAGGGGTGACGATGACGGTGACGCCATCCGTGACGCAGAATTTGTCCCGTGTGAACATGACGGAGGTTTCTGACCCCACAACCACTACTACTACTACTACTACTACTACTGCCCACGCCGGGAAAGTGGAATTCTCTACCACTACTTTTTCCGCGAGTGATGCTTTTTCTTCTTCCTCCTCCTTTTCTCCTTCCTCCTCTCCTAATTCCTCTCCTTCCTCCTCCTCCCCTTCTTCCTCCTCTTCTTCCTCTTCCCCCCTCCTCCTCCTCCTCTCCCTCCTCTCCTTCCTCCTCCTCTCCTACTTCCTCTCCTTCCTCCTCTTCTTCTCCTTCCTCCTCCTCTCCTACTTCCTCTCCTTCCTCCTCTTCTTCTCCTTCCTCCTCCTCTCCCTCCTCCTCTTCCTCCTCTCCTTCCTCCTCCTCTTCTACTTCTCCTACCTCCTCCTTCTCTTCTACTTCTCCTACCTCCTCCTCCTCTCCTACTTCCTCTCTTTCCTCCTCCTCTCCTATTTCCTCTACTTCCTCTCCTTCCTCCTCCTCTTCTACTTCTACTTCCTCTCCTTCCTCCTCCTCCTCCTCCTCTTCCTCCTCTTCTGTATCGCTTTCGCCAGGGTTCCAAAGCACCGGCAGTATCTTGACAACTCTCTTGAATGACCTGACCACGATTTACAGAGCTCGGTTATGAGTGGGAGTTGACTTTGCGGTAGGTGTGATGAGTGGAGGTGGAGTGGGTAGTGGAGTGGGTGGTGAGTGGGGTGGGTAGTGGTGTGGAGTGGAGTGGGTGGTGTGGAGTGTGGGTGGTGTGTGGTGGAGGGTGGGTGTGGTGGGGTGGTGGTGGTGGGGTAGGGTGGAGTGGGGTGGTTGTGGTGTGGAGTGGGGTGGAGTGGGGTGGGGTGGGTGGAGTGGTGTGGGTGAGTGAGTGGGTGGTGTGGTGTGGAGTGGAGTGGGGTGGGGGTGGAGTGGAGTGGTGTGGTGTGGGGTGGAGTGGGGTAGGGTGGGTGGGTGGTGTGGAGTGGAGTGGGAGTGGGTGGGTGTGGGTGGTGGTGGGGTGGTGTGTGGTGGAGTGGGGTGGAGTGGGGTGTGGGTGTGGATGGAGTGGTGTGGAGTGGAGTGGAGTGGGTGGGTGGTGTGGTGAGTGGGGTTGGGTGGAGTGGAGTGGGTGGGGTGTGGGTGGGGTAGGGTGGAGTGGGTGGTGTGGGTGGGGTGGGTAGGGTGGGGTGGTGGGTGGGGAGGGTGGTGGGGGGTGGGGGTGGGTGGGTGTGGTGTGGAGTGGGTGAGTGTGGTGGTGGTTGGATGTGGGTGTGAGTGGAGTTGTGGGGTGGGGTGGGTGTGGTGGCGGTGGATGAAGTGGAGAGGGGGTAGGGTTGGGTGTGTGGTGGGGTGGAGTGGAGTGGTGGAGTGGAGAGGTGGGGGTGGTGATGTGGTGTGGAGTGGGTGGAATGTGGGGTGGTTTGGTGTGGTGTGTGTGTTGGGGGGTTTGGTGTGGTGTGAGTGGGGTGATGTTGGATGTGTGGGGAGGGTTTTGGTGTGGTGTGGAGTGTGTGTGGTGTGGATGGTGTGGTGTGGGGTGGTGTGGGGATGGTGAGTGTGGTGTTGTCTGGTTAGGTGTGTGTGTGCTGGGAGGTGTGGTGTAGTGAGGTGGTGATGCGGTGATGTGTGGTGTTGTGTGGAGAGTGAGGTGTGGTGTGATATGATGAGGTGTGGTGTGACTGGTGTGGTGTGGAGAGGTGTGGTGTGATATGGTGAGATGTCGTGTGGTGTGAGAGATGGGTGTGTGTGATGGTGAGATGTGGTGTGGTGTGGAGAGATGAGGTGTGGTGTGGTATGGTGAGATGTGGTGTGAACTGGTGTGGTGGAGAGAGGTGTGGTGTGATATGGTGAGATGTGTGTGGTGTGGAGAGATGAGGTGTGGTGTGATATGGTGAGATGTGTGTGGTGTGGAGAGATGAGTGTGTGGTAGGTGAGGTGTGGTGGGTGGTTGATGTGGGAGGTGGTAAGGTGTGGTGTGGACTGTGTGATGTGGAGAGGTGTGGTAAGGTGTGGTGTGGTGTGATATGGTGTGGTAAGGTGTGATATGGTGTGGTGTGATATGGTGAGGTGTGGTGTGGTGTGGTTTGGTGTGGAGAGGTGAGGTGTGGTGTGATATGGTGAGGTGTGGTGTGGAGTGATGTGGTATGGTGAGGTGTGGTAAGGTGTGGTGTGGTGAGGTGAGGTGAGGTGTGGGGTGGTGTAATGAGGGGTGTGATGTGGTGAGGTGTCGTGAGGTGGGGTGGGGTGTGGGGTTGTCTGGTTAGGTGTGGTGTGGTGTGACATGGTGTGGTGTGGTGGGGTGGTATGTGGTGTTGTGTGGTGTGGTGGTATGGGATGTGATGTGGTGTGGTGTGGTGTGGTGGTATGTGGTGAGGTGTGATATGGTGAGGTGTAGTGGAGTGGTATGTGGTGTGATATGGTGAGGTGTTGTGTGGTGTGGTGTGGTTTGGTCTGGTGTGGTGAGGTGAGGTGTGGTGTGGTGTAGCACCTGCTTAGAAAGCGAAAAGTCAGGACCCGATCCGAGTCTGAGTTTGATCCCCTTTTGTGCCCAAAGTTTTGCCCCCATCCACTAGACCGTGATTGGTGGTCTGGGTGCTAGTCTTTCAGATGAGACGAGAAGCTGTGGTCTCGTGTGCAACACGCATTTAGTGCACAGAAAAGAACCCACGGCAACAAGAGAGTTGTCCCTTGTTAAAAAAAAAATGTCGCAGAAAGAAGCTACTGGGATAGGGAAACAAAATAGATATACAGACAAGAAAAGAAACCAAAAAAATTATTGGGTGGCGCTGCTCTCGTGGCGACGAAACACTCTTCCTAGGAAAAAGCAATCTGAATTTGTTTATGCAGAGAAATCTGTCGTGACTTACTGTGGCATACAAAATTAATACACATTTTCACACGAATACATGTATATCCATTTCCAGAATACAGACAACACAACTACTACCACACCAACGTCTACCATCACCACGACCTCCACAGATGTGGCCTCCGCATCATCAGCCACATCATCATCATCATCAACAACAAAAACGACAACACCCATACCTCCAACGTCTTCTTCGGAGTCTTCTTCAACGAGTGGCCCAACGGAGCCCAGTTCTGAAGCAGGCAATACTCCAGGCAAGATTACTTCAACACCAGAAGATTCTACAACATCTGAGGCGCTTTCTACAACCGGAACAACTTTGACAACAACAGCAGCAGCAACAACAAGAGCAGCAGAAACGACAACAGCAGAAACAACGACAGAAGCAACAGCAGCAACAGCAACGACAACAGCAGCAACAACAACAATAGCAGAAACAACAACAGCAGAAACAACAGCAGAAACAACAACAACAGCAGAAACACCAACAACAACACCACCAACATCAACAGCAGCAGCAACAACAGCAGAAACAACAACACCAACAGCAGAAACAACAACAACAACAGCAGAACCAACAACAGCAGAAACAACAACAACAGTAGCAGAAACAACAACAACAACAACACCAACAACAACAGCAGAAACAACAGCAGAAGCAGAAACAACGGCAGAAGCCTTCACAACTTTCGATACCACTTCAAAAACATCAACGACGACAATTTCGCCAGCGAAGATGACGAAGACTCCTTCTACTCCAACGACAACGACGACGACGACGACGACGACGACACGAAAACCGGGTGGCCGCGTGATTATTGTGGTGATCACCCAACCTTATTTGAGGAGAAACGGGTATTTCTACCCGAGATACATAAGTCAAGGTCAACCTGTCTGGGCGAGTCAGCTGATGTTTGGGTATGTTGTGGTGAATGTGTGTGGGGGGGGGGGGGGAGAGGGGGGTGTTGTGTGGTGTGTGGGGGGGGGAGAGGGGTGTGTGTGTATGGGGGTGGGGGGAGTTGTGTGTGTGGGTGGGTGGTGGGGGGGTGGAGGGGTGTTGTGTGGTGTGTGTGGGTGAGGTGTGGGGGGTGTTATGTGGTGTGGTGTGGTGTGGTGTGGTGTGGTGTGGTGGTGGTGTGTGTGTGTGTGTGGTAGTCTAGCCGTCAGCGCCTGGGCTTTATCACAGTTCTTGATGAAACCATTGACGCTGGGGGCAACAACAGCAAAGTGAGAGGCTGTATGACCAGTGGCTTTCTTTCCCACTCATGGAATTCCACTTTACAGCTTAGTCTTTAGTGATCGACTATGACTCTCTGACTAGGAGGCTTGACTCGCACAGTCTTTATGTGCTGCAGCCCTGGGGGCTGGTTGGCCTTTGGAGAACGTCTCCAACGCTGACTGTCCTTATGCCCACTTGGCCGAGAGAGTGGGGATGTACTGTGGGCAAGGCATCTCCACTATAATCAAATTTCTGCCCAGTTTCCAAAACAGCAGCTGCCTCCTCTGCTGTTTTGGAGGTCATCGTCGAAAACGACGGACTAACATACAGTGGTGGGTGGTGGTGGTGGTGGTGGTGGTGGTGGTGGTGTGGTGGTGGTGGGTGGCGGCGGCGGCGGCGTGTGTGTGTGTATGTGTGTGTGTGTGTGTGTGGTGTGTGGTGTGTGGTGTGTGTGGTGTGGTGTGTGGTGGTGGTGGTGGTGGTGTTTGTGTGCTTTGTGTGTGTTGTGTTGTGTCGTGAGTTAGTGAGTGTGTTGTGTTGTGTTATGTGTGTGTTGTTGTGCTGTGTTTTGTGTGTGTTTGTGTGCTGTGTGTGTGTATGTGTGTGTGTGTGTGTGTGTGTGTGTGTGTGTGTGTGTGTGTGTGTGTGTGTGTGTGGTGTGTGTGGTGGTGGTGGTGGTGTTGGTAGTGTTTGTGTGCTTTGTGTGTGTTGTGTTTGTGTCGTGAGTTAGTGAGTGTGTTGTGTTGTGTTATGTGTGTGTTGTTGTGCTGTGTTTTGTGTGTGTTTGTGTGCTGTGTGTGTGATGTGTGGTTGTGGTTGGTGTGTGTGTTTGGTGTGTGTGTTGGTGTGGTGGGGGGTGGTGGGTTGTGTTTGTGTGCTTTGTTTTTGTTGTGTTGTGTCGTGAGTTAGTAGTGTGTGTTGTGTTGTGTTTGTGTGTGTTGTTGCTGTGTTTTGTGTTGTGTTTGTGTGTGTGTGGTGTGTGTGTGCTGTTTTGTGCGGGGGCGGGAAGGAGGGGGAAGAGAGAGAGGTGTTTTTTGGGGGGGGGGGGGTTTTTGATTTTTTATGGGTAACCCGAGCTCTAGGCTAGGAATAAAAATTTTAACAACACAACAAAAAATTACCATCCCCCCCCTACCATTATATCACTCATCATCTCGCATCACCACATCATGTCTCGTATCTTATCCCGTCGTCTTTGTCATCGTTTTTGTTGTCATCATCATGTCACCCACAACTCGTCATCATCATTTTCATCGTCATCATTACCATCATCATCACCATCCCCCCACCCCCACATTCACCACCACCCCACATCTCTGTTTTGAGGGAAAAATTATTTGGAATTGGAATCATCACCACCACAACCCCCCCCCACCACCCCCCCACCCATCCACCAACCATCACCACCACAACCCCCACCCCCCCCCACCCCTACCTCACCAACCACCCCCACCACCACATCCACCCCCACCACCACCACCATCCACACCACCACAACCACCCCCAAAACCACCACCACCCCCACCAACCCCCACCCCCAACCCCCAACCCCACCACCACCACCCATCCCCTTTATCCATGTGGTCATGATCACCGTCATCGTCAACAGGTTTGGGGGAGGATCACCTCCCCCCTGCCTTGTCCACCCTCTTCCTTCTGACGAGGGAGGGGAAGGGGGGGGAGGGCCAGAAGGGAACCCCCACCACCACCTCCTCCCACCGCGCCCCTCCCGGGCCCGACGCCCAGAGCAACGGGGGGCCCGATTCCTCCACTTGGCGAGGGGAGTCGCCCAGACAGAAATTTGGAAGGTGGGTATGGGACACAGAGAGAGAGAGAGAGAAAGAGAGGGGGGGGGGAGGGTTGGGGTGGTGGTGAAGGGAGAGAGAGAGGAGGGGGGAGAAAGGGGGAGGGGGGAGAGAGTGGGAAGGGAGAGAGAGAGAAGGGGAGTGGGAGGAGAGAGGAGGGAGAGAGAGAGAGAGAAGGGAGTGGGAGGGAGAGAGAGGGGAGGGAGAGGGAGACAGTGGGGAGGGAGAGAGGGAAAGAGGGAGGGAGGGAGGGAGAGAGAGAGAGAGGAAGGGGGAGGGAGAGAGAGGGGGGAAGAGGAGAGGAGGGAAGGGAGAGAGAGGGAAAGGGAGGGAGGGAGACAGAGAAAGAGAGGGAGAGAGATAGGACGGGGAGGGGAGAGAGAGGGGGGAAGAGGTGACAGAGGGAGAGAGAGGGAGAGGGGGAGAGAGGGAGAGGGAGGGAGAAATGAAGGAAGGGAGGGAGAAAGAGAAAGATGGAGGGAGAGAGAGGAGGGAGGGGGAGGAGAGAGGGAGAGAGAGAGGAAGGGGAGGGGGAGAGAGGGGAAGAGAGGATGGAGGGAGAGAGTGGGAAAAGAGAGAAAAGGGGAGGGAGAGAGAGGGGAAAGAGAGAGAGAGGAGGGAGGGAGAGAGAGGGAGGAGAGAGATGGCGAGGGAGGGAGAGAGAGGGGAGGAAGAGAGAGAGAGGGGGGTAGAGTAGGTACTGTATACATTACATAATTGTATTGTTCTTTAATCTATTCTTGAGAGACAGACAGACAGACAGACAAACAGACAGACTAGATGCTGAATACTATACATTATTGTATTGTTCTGTGATACATGAGAGAGAGAGAGAGATAATGGCATAAGCACTCATGTGTTTTTTCACATCTAGTCTCCGTGTGTATGCAGTTTTGTCAATTCTGTCATCTGTTCCCACCGACACACAATGGCCTACTCTTCCAAAAAGCGGAACGGGTTTTAACGCGTGCGCAAGATGTTCTGCGTGCGTTCGCACACGGGACCTCGGTTTACAGTCTCATCCAAAGGACTTTTTGGGGAGAGTGGAGTCTGCTCTGATGTTAACTCAAGAGGAAAAAATCCTCTTAAACGAGATTCAAACCGAGGCCTCCGTGTGGGAACGCACGCAGAACATCTTGCGCACACGTTAAAAACACGTTCCGCTTTTCGAAAGAGTAAACCATTGTGTGGTAGAGGGAACGGATGACAAACTTTTAAAGAAAACTGCATACACACGAGGACTAGATGTAAAAATAAAAAAAAGAAGAAAGCACATAAGTGCTTACTCCATTATCCTCGATATAAAAGAATAAATAAATAAATAAATCCTCGAAATAAAAGAATAAAATCAATATATTAAAAAAAACACCTAAATCCAATTCAATACCATACGCTGCTAGGACACTACAAAACAACAATCCCTGAAGTCGGAATGCGGCTACCTTAATGGTCATAAGCTGGTGGAGAGGGGGGGAGGTGGGTGGGGGGATGGGGGAGGTGGGGGGGGGAGGAGGGGAGGGAGTGGGGGGAGGCGAAAAACGGTCACATACGTGAAAATCTCACCATTGGTGAACCCTAGAGCTCTAACCGAGGAATGATCAAACAAAAAACCCAACAACAAAAAAACCCAAAACTTACATTATTTATTTATTTATTTATTTATTCATTTATCTATCTATTTATTTAATTTATTATTTATTTATACCACTTTAAGTCACGGCAGGTTTCTCTACGCGAAATTCGGGCTGCTCTCCCTGGGGAGAGCGCGTCGCCACAAGAGCAGCGCCACCCTTTTTTTTTTCTTTTCCTGTCTGCAACTGTATTTGTTTCCCAATAACAGCGGCCTTTTTTTTTTTTTGGCTACAGAACTTTGCCAGGGACAACTCTCTTGTTGCCGTAGGTTCTTTTACGAGCGGTAAATAAGTATGTGTAATACACGGGACCTCATTTTATCCGTCTCATCCGAAAGACTAGCACCCAGACCACCCACCACTCATGGTCTAATGGATTGGGGGGGGGGGGGAGTTTCGGGCCCAAGCGGGATTCGAACCACCGCACACTTCCGACCCGGACTTTCCGCTTTCTAGGCAGGCGCGTTACCTCTAGACCACCGATCCACCCACACAACTTGTTTGGTTTTTTTTTACTGTTTCCTTATTAACCCTAACAGACCCCATCCACACGGACACCCTCCGGGACAGAGCAACAAGAAGAAGACGACTTCCACCAACCCCCAACCCCTCACCCAATCCCTAACCCACCCCCACCTTCCCCACCCCTCTCCACCCACCCCCACCCTCGACCACCTCCAGGAAATGCCTCACCGAAGGAATCCACACCACAGGGAACGATAGCCTCCTCCTCCTCCTCCTCCTCATCGTCATCAGCATCCTTTCCAGCAGGGCCGTCTTCGGTGAGGGGCCAAGGGGTTGTTCCTGGGTGGGTACCCAGGGGGAGGGGGGGTCAGCAGGGTCAGCAGGGTCAGCGACAGCCTCCTGGGAGGTCAAGTTCGAGAAGGAGGTACTACTTGAATAATTATCGAAGCTCCTTGTGGAGATACCATCAGGACCTTCGCGAGCAAATGAGAAGGATTTTAACCGGCCGTCCAAGGTTTAGTGTGGGTTAAAGGGTTTGGGGGGTTAGTTGGGTTGGGGTTTGCTGGGTTTTGTTTGGTGGGTTGTTGGGGGGTTTTTTTGGGGGGGAAGGGGGTTGTTGAGGTGGTGGTGTGGGTCGGGGAGTGGGGGGGGAGTAGGGGGGGGGGGGGGGGGGAGGGCGAGAGGAGGTGTGCGTGGTGTGGGGTGGGCTAGGGTGGGGGGTGTTGGTTTGGGTTTGTTGTTGTGGGGGTGCGGGTTGTTTTTGATTGATTGGTTTGAAGGAGGGTGTTTGTGTGTATGTGTGTGTGTGTGTGTGTGTGTGTGTGGAGAGGGCGGGTATTTGTGTGTGTGTGTGTGTGAGGGGGAGGGGGGTTGTGGGGGGGGGGGCGGAGGTTGATGTGTTGGGGGTGTTGTGAGTGTGTGTTGGGGGGGGGGAGGTGGGGGGGGCGGATTGTGTTGTGTGTGTATTTGTGTGTGTGTGTGTGTGTGCGCGCGCGCGCGTGTGTGTGTATGTATGTGTGTGCGTGTGTGGATGGGTGGGTGGGTGGGTGAGGGTGTACATGTGTGTGTTTTGTGTGAGTGTGTGTGTTTGGGTGTGCGTGTATGTATGTGTAGGTGGGTGGGTGAGGGTGTATATGTGTGTATTGTGTGTGTACGTAGGTGTGTATGTGTATGTGTGTATGTGTGTGTGCGTGCGCATGTGTGCGTGCGTGGGTGCGTGCTTTTGTCAGTGTTTGTATCCAGACGTGAAAATACATATAAACACTTTGCTTGATTTATGCCTTTTGCTTTTGTATTTTTGAATATTAATTTTGTTTGTATGTTATTATGTTGTGTGTGTGTGCGTGGGGAGTACTTTTTCACATTAAATAATAGATATCATGTAAATATTGTAGCCTCGAACGTTCAGTTTGTTATTTTACTATTATGTATAGTTGATATGTTTCAAAGGGAACACTTTATCTTACTGTGATTTTATTCCCCAGAAATGATGTTGTTATACTATCGCACTGTTATCACACGAACGAAAGTGGAGATGTGTGTGCGCTCTATAAATTGTATATTCATTCATACAATCAATTATGCACGGAGCAACTATTCAATATTATGTTTTGTATTATCAAGGCCAGAAAAAAAGAGTGTAATTGTTTCATTATATTGTCACGCGCGCGCACACACACACGCACACACACACACACAAACACACACGCATTCAATGCACCATCTGGAAATAAAACTTTGACATGACTTGACTTGACTTGACGCACGCACACACCTATTATGTAAGTGTGAATGTGTGTGCGTCTGCTCGCGTGCATGCGTGTCAGTGCACGCACGAACGCGGTCTAGCGCGCATTTGAATGCGTGCGCATATGTGTTTGCATGTAATGTGTAAGAATGAGAGAGAGGGAGAGGGGAGGGATGGGAGGGATGTGTAGGTGTGTGCGCACGTGCACATGCATCGTGTGTGTGTGTGCGTGTGTGTGTGTACGTGTGTGTGTGTGTGTGCGCGTGCATGTGTGTGTGTGCGTGTGTGAGTGAGTGTGTGTGCGCGCGCGCTTGTTTATGTGCCATACACGCTGATGCGCACGCATTTGTGGGGACAAGCACGCATGTGTGTACATGTATGCAGATATGTTTGTGTCCATTCACAAAATGTATTATCCTTAAATCTTCTTTCCATTAAATTTGTATATTCCAACTTGGTATGTTCCCTTGCTTTATGTATATCATTGTTTGTACCGTTTTGGAATAGTTTGTATTTGGGAGACAAAAAGAAGGTGCCATTAAATGCATTCATAGTCTGTGTGTGTGTGTGTGTGTGTGTGTGTGTGTGTGTACGCGTGCGTGAGTTTTATTATTTTGATTTTTTTCTTTTATATTGAGGTTCATGGAATAAGCACTTGTGTGCTTTTTATATCCATTCCCCTTGTGTATGCGGTTTTGCAAGTTTTCTCATCTATCCCCATCGACACACAATGGCCTACTCTTACGAAAAGCGGAATAGGATTTAACGTGTGCACAAGATGTTCTGCAACAAAACAAACAAAAGCCCCGCTTTTCCTTCATAAAGTTACACACCAAAACGTAATCTCAGTTCTCATAATTATCAATTTTTAAAACGAACACTGCTTTTGACTAGTTTTGAATTTTGTTTATATTTTCCAATTTTTTTTCTTTTTGTTTTTGAAACGTTTAGAAATTCTTAGCGTATAAGAAAATAAGAAAGAGGAGGAAAAACTCTTTAAGAATTCCGAAATTTTTAAACAAAATTCAGCACGTTTTGAACCGAGGCACTAATGGGAGATAACACATAAACGTGACGACGTTCTTTCCTCAATGCTCTCCCTTATCGTTACGTGTTCGGTGTGGGGCTGTTTTTGTTTTCACTTTTTATTAATGATTTTGTTTCTTATGGCAACTTGACAGACATTGTAGTCGAGTGGGCTAGGACCAAGTAGCTTGAATCAGTGGGTCCTTGAAGTCCTGGGTTTAAATCTAGGAAGTAAGGTGGCAGGATGGTTAAGACGTTTGCCTACCAACAAGTAAACCGTGAGGTTCTGGGTTCGATTCCCAGTCCTCGCCCTTTCTTCCAGTTTGACCCAAAAAATCGAACTGAATGTCAAAGTCCTTCGGATGAGACTATAAACCGAGGCCCCGTGTGCGAACGCATGCAGAACATCTTGCGCGCACGTTAAATCGTGTTCCGCTTTTCGAAAGAGTAGGCCATTGTGTGCCGGTGGGAACAGATGACAAAATTGACAAAACCGCATACACACGGGGACTAGATGTAAGGGGAAAAAAAGCACATGAGTGCTTATTCCATTATCCTCGGGGGAAAAAATCATCTGAGCGCTTTGATTTGTTGCTTAACACGATTCAGGGCTATATAAATTCCATACATTATTATTATTATTATTAAATCTCGACGGCGTCTGATAATGAAATATTGGGATCTTAGGTCAACTTCTAGTGAGGACCTGCCAGTGCCTTACTTCCTTTCGTGTAATACATACACATGCAGATGATTGGGTGGGGGGGGGGGGGGGGGGAATTACTGTGGTTTTTGTAACCTGGGGATAATGAATGAAGCAGTGAGGCTGGCGTCCTCAGCACGGCCTGGTTTTATTGACGTTAAGGACTAAAATCGTTTAAGTACGTAGTCATTTAATGGGTTTTTTTTGTTGTTTGGATTGTTTTGGGTTTTTTTTAATTGAAAGTGATAGACATTTGAAAGGATTTATAGACAGAACTGATGTTGAACTTGAGGTGAATATTATTTATTAAAGTTGCTAAAATTGATCTAAGGTGACAGCCCTGATATGGTCTTCGTGAATGGTGGAGCCTTCAAATCTCTATTACTGGTTAAGGTCAAGGTGTCCCACAACCTATAAGCTCGTAGGGGAGCGAGGCGTCAGAGACCTCACTTCTCCAGGGGCCAGCATATTGAGGGCGGCGCCCATATCCTCTCCCTCGCTGCTTTACCTTCCCTGACCCTAAAGAGGGCAGGTACCCATTTACAGCTGGGTGAACTGGGGGAACTGTACTGAAGCCAAGGCGCGCAAACGGTCACCCATCCACTCGGTAACCACGCTCGACGCTGCTTAACCTTGGCTGGGGGAAAGCGAGTGCTCTGACCACTGAGCTATCCCGTCCCCACTGGTTAAGAGGTGTACACAAATTTCAAGCAGTGAAACATAAACCTCCCCTATCGTTTGGTCGCGACGGCTGGTGCAGAACTGATTGTAAACGGATCGCTTTGTTATCAATTATGCACGTTAAAGATTCCCATAATTCATGCCAGTGTCCAGTTGGTTTCACTGCTATAGTTTTTTTGTTGTTATTTTTAATTAAATTTTGATTCATGCTTGCATGTTATATATTAAAGACAATGGACTTACATGACATATGAAACGAAATACATTATACATATTATACGAATTATATCAAATATTTTATTATCATACACAATTATTATACAAATACATTATCTTCGATATAAAAATTAAAATAAAATAAAAATAAAAAAAAAAAATAAGACCATGTAGATGCAGAATCAAACAACAACAGAAAGCTATCTCACAAAAGTTATTTACTCATTGTATTTATTTATGCTTTAGTTTCGAGGATAATGGAATAAGCACTCATGTGCTTTTTTTTACATCCAGTCCCCGTGTGTATGCAGTTTTGTAAATTTTGTCATCCGTTTCCACCGGCACACATTGGCCTACTCTTCCGAAAAGCGGAACGGGTTTTAACTGTGCGAAAGATGTTCTGCGTGCGTTCGCACACGGGACCTCGATTTATAGTCTCATCCGAAGGACTTTTAGGGAGAGTGGAGTCTGCACTGATGTTAACTCCAGAGGAAAAAACCTCTTGAACGAGATTCGAACCCAGGTCAGCAGATCACGAGCGCATCACTCTAACCACCAGGCTATCCCGTCCCCCATCCTCACCCCCCCCCCCCCCCCCCCCTCATTCTCCAAATTATTTCAATAGCAATCAACAAAATATTCAACATAAAATAAGGACAGAGAAAAAACCTGAAACCCACACATAACATGTATTGAAAGAAAAACCTTTAACATGCAAGTAATATTCTTTAGGCGACGTGAACTTGTGGAGGGTGTCTTCCTAGGCAGGTGATTTGTTTTTCTTTCTTTCTTCTTCTTCGAGGGGATGTCTCCCAACATATTGTGTCATTATTGACAACTGCTATTTTCTTTCTTCTTCTTCCGAGGGGGTGTCTCCTAACATATTGTGTCATCAATGACAACTGCTTTTTTCTTTCTTCTTCTTCGAGAGGTAAATGGACGGGATAGCTCAGTGGTCGGAGCACTCGCTTTCCCCCAGCCAAGTTAAGCAGCGTCGAGCGTGGTTACCAGTTGGATGGGTGACCGTTTGCGCGCCTTGGCTTCAGTACAGTTCCCCCAGTTCACCAGCTGTAAATGGGTACCTGCCCTCTTTAGGGTCAGGGAAGGTAAAGCAGCGAGGGAGAGGAGATGGGCGCCGCCCTCAATATGCTGGCCCTGGAGAGTGAGGTCTCTGACGCCTCGCTCCCCTTCGACCTTATAGGTTGTGGGACTCCTTTACCTTTTTTTTTAACCTTCTTCGAGAGGATGTCTCCCAACATATTGTGTCATTATTGACAACTGCTTTTTTCTTTCTTCTTCTTCCGAGGGGATGTCTCCCAACATATTGTGTCATTATTGACAACTGCTTTTTTCTTTCTTCTTCTTCCGAGGGGATGTCTCCAAACATATTGTGTCATTATTGACAACTGCTTTTTTCTTTCTTCTTCTTCGAGGGGATGTCTCAAATTGTGTCATTATTGACAACTGCTATTTCTTTCTTCTTCTTCCTGGATGTCTCCAAATTATTTGTTTATTGAAACTGCCCACACCATCTTACCTTTCTAATTTTAATACGTTTCAAAATGAAGCTGGATTGGAGATCGTCAAAATCCACCTTATTCACCAGCGTTATGGGATTCAAACCCCCTCATGGACCCAAGGGATTGAAGTTGAACTGTCTTAACCACTCGGCTATAGCATCTGTCGGTTGGCTGTTTAAAGCTGACACTTTCACAAAATGGCGGTTGGATATTTCAAAGATCACACTATCACAAAATGGCGGTTGGATATTTCAAAGATCACACTATCACAAAATGGCGGTTGGATATTTCAAAGATCACACTATCACAAAATGGCTGTTGCATATTTCAAAGCTGACACTATCACAAAATGGCTGTTGGATATTTCAAAGCTGACACTATCACAAAATGGCGGTTGGATATTTCAAAGATCACACTATCACAAAATGGCGGTTGGATATTTCAAAGATCACACTATCACAAAATGGCGGTTGGATATTTCAAAGATCACACTATCACAAAATGGTGGTTGGATATTTCAAAGCTGACACTATCACAAAATGGTGGTTGGATATATTTAAAAAATCAACATTATCACAAAATGGTGATTGGCTGTTTTAATCTCACGCTATCACAAAATGGCGATTAGCTGTTGTAAACTCACACTATCACAAAATGGTGGTTGGATATGTCAAAGCTCAACATTATCACAAATAGCCGTTGGATATTTCGGCTACACACAGTTAAAAACAAATCGCTTTTTTCATTCTGGTTTTCTATGTGACTCTTACAGAAATAAAAGCCACTTTTTGTGAAAGATTAGCCTCTGACTCAAAACCCATGTGATTTTGAACAAATTTGGTAGGTTTGAAATTTTTAAAAAAAGTTTTCAGCAAACACTGTACCCCCTCAGTCCTTTGTCGTCTGCTAGCTTCCTTACCGCAATATACATGCGCGGGGTCAACACTGTAGGAATACAAGCAATCCTCATTATGATTATTTCCAACTTTCTCGTGACTGCCTGGTATTGCTCTATGTCCTCAATCCCAAAAACAAGTCCACAGTGCATTCTTTTCATACTTTAAAAAATCTGTGAAAATCACCAACAATTTTTTTCGACTCGGACTCTATAGATACTAAATAATAATAATAATAATAATAATAATAATAATAATAATAATAAATGGAACTTATATAGCGCTGTATCTTGCAAAGACAAACCAAAGCACATGCATTCAACCTAATCTGACACAGTCATGCACTCAATGATAAATGATCAATAGTTTAAACAAACAGATATTACAAACATGGTGTGCTGCAGACAAAATCTATGAAATAAAATTTAAATAGTCAAATGTTTTTCAAAAACACACACACACACACACACTCACACAGGTCGTTTACTTTAGCAGGGTGATAGGACATGGGTTAGTGAAGGTGGGATAGTTCTGATATGAAACAGGAGGGGGAAAATCTTAGGTTTTAAATAAATATGTCTTGAGGCTGGATTTTTAAAAGTGTCATAACTAGGTTTCTGGCAAAGAGAGAGGGAGCTCATTCCAGGTCGATGGACCCGAAATAGAGAAAGAGCGGCGGCCAACAGTGGATTGGTTGAATCTAGGTATTCGTAGGCACAAGGTATCTGCAGTAGAGCTGAGGGAACGTGAAGGGGTGTACAGGTTAAGGCATTCAGAGGTAGGAGGATGCAGTTTTGTGGAGACATTTGTAACAGAGGGTACTGATCTTAGAATTTACTCTCTGTGGCACAGGCAGCCAGTGGAGAGATCGCAAGAGAGGGGTAATGTGCTCAAATGTTTTCTTTCTGAGGACTAGTCGTTTTGTATACGTTGAAGGGAGTGGAAAGATGATGCTGGCAGACCAGACAAAAGAGAATTGCAATAGTCCAGACGTGAAAGAATGAGAGAAGTGACAAGTTTGGCTGTTGCGTCAGTGGACAGGTACTTTCGAATTGCACTAATACACCGTAATTGATAGAAGCAGGACTGACAGGTCTGGGTGATGAATTTTTGCATAGAGAGTGTGTTGTCAATAACAACACCTAGACACTTCACAGCAGTGGATAGAGGGACTGATGTATTCTATTGAAGCTGTTGTAATGGAAGAGAGTTTGTGTTTGGTCCCTACGATCATGGCTTTGGTTTTATCTGCATTTAGCTGTAATTTGTTCTGTGTCATCCAGTTTTGAATATCTTCAAAGCAGTGAGCCATATTTGTCATAGAGAAGGCAGATTTTCTGGAGTAACACTGCTTTGAATCTGAGAGTCATCTGCGTAAAAATGATGGTTGATTTGATGACGGTTTATTATATGTGACAGTGGGGCAGTGTAAAGAGTGAAAAGAACAGGGCCTAGAACTGATCCCTGTGGGACTCCGCATTCCAGTTTGGCAGGTATTGATTGAAACTTGTTTACTGCAACGGTCTGGAATCGGTCAGTAAGGTATGAATTAAATCAGGTGAGGGCTGTGCCAGTAACACCTAACGTTTTTTGAAGACGGGAGAAAAGAATCGAGTGGTCTATAGTATCGAAGGCTGCTGATAAGTCGAGTAGAGTGAGAAGGGAGATTTTCCCTGAGTCAGAAGCCAGTAGAAGCGTGTTTAAAGTGTGTGCTAGGGTGGTTTCAGTGCTGTTGTTAACGCGACAGGCAGGCTGAAACTCAGGCTCAAGCTCAACACTATCACAAAAGTTGGAGCTCAAAAATGCCTGCTGCTCCCATGCAGTGTTGGCGCCGGATTCCGCTGTTGTCCCAGGCGACAATCACCTTGCCCATTGGTTCAACAGCATTACATCGCTCTGTTCTTCTGGACAGTGCCTGGCCCCCCACCGTCCTGTGATAACACAGAAAGATAGGGTGTCACACACACACACACACACACACACACACACACACACACACACACACACACACACAAAGACTGTAAAGCAAGTTTATTCAGTCTCTCTCTCTCCACACACAAGATTCAAGATTTAATTCCTTTCACCCCTTTTGAGGTATGGAGGATTACAAAGAATTCAACAGGAGAATAAACCTAACAGGATACACCCCAAAAACAATGCCAATACTAACAGGAACTGAAAAGCAAGAGTTCATCGGCAAAATGATAAGCAAACAGTGTTAAGACTCAAGACTAATTTTAAAGTATACAAATTTAAGGCACAATGTACACTTGTGAAAAACAAGTGAAATTTCAAAAATACTGCAAATCTTATGAATTTTGAGAGAGACAGAGAACTTTTTGAGATTTGCATTTCATTAGCCTACAGAAATGTGCATTTCATTCAGCGTACAAAAATTATAACTGGACATGGTTGAAGAAAATGGGGAATAAAATCTTGTCGTAAATGTTTGAAGTGGGGACATTTCATGGTGAAATGAAATCCCTCTACCTAAAACATACTTTATTTTGAACATATTATTTTTTCCCATGGTATATTATGGAAATGTCCAACCTCAACGTCAACACGCGCACACGCACACATGCACACACACACGACACGTGCATGCAAACAGAAAACAACAGATGGATCACTGGGTAGAACACTACACTGAGCTATATGCAAGGGAAAGTGTAGTCACAGAAGATGCCCTGAATGCCATAGAGTGCCTACCAGAGCTGGAAGAGCTTGATAGATAACCAACTATAGATGAACTAACTCAGCAAAGCCCTGGACTCTCTTGCCTCTGGCAAGACACCTGGGAAGACGGTATTCCCGCCAAAGTACTGAAGTGCTGCACAGAGACACTCATCACTGAGTGGCATGAAATCCTCTGCTTCTGCTGGAGTGAAGGTGAAGTACCACAAGACATAAGGGATGCTAACGTCGTCACACTATGCAAAAACAAAGGTGTCAGAAGCGATTGCAATAATTATTGCGGCATATCCCTCCTCAGGATCATTGGGAAAGTCTTTGCAAGAGTAGTACTGAAGAGACTCCAAATACTTGCAGATCAAGTCTACCCTGAATCACAGTGTGGTTTCCGTGCCAATACATCTCTTAAAGACATGATCTTCTTCCTCAAACAACTTCAGGAGAAATGTAGGGAGCAAAGGCAGCCACTCTTTGTTGCCTTCATAGACCTCACAAAGGCTTTCGATCTGGTCAGTAGGGATGGCCTCTTCAAGATCCTTCCCAAGATCGGATGTCCACCTAAACTTCTCAGCATCATCAGATCCTTCCATGATGACATGGCAGGCACCGACATCTTTCATGGCTCAACATCAGCTGCCTTCAACATGCGGAGTGGAGTGAAACAGGGTTGTGTCATGGCTCCTACCCTGTTTGGAATCTTCTTTGCTGTAATCCTGAAACATGCCTTTGGTACTGCAGCTGAAGGTAGCTATCTCCAGATCAGGTCAGACAGAAAGCTCTTTAATCTCTCCAGACTAAGAGCCAAGACTAAAGTCCAGCTGAGGTGCCTGTGTGACTTCCTCTTACAGACGACGCAGCTGGTAACAGGCCCACTCAGTGAGGACCTACAGCAGCTCGTGACTCGCTTCAGTGATGCCTGCCAAGGCTTCAGGCATACCCTTAGCTTGAATAAAACACAAGTCCTGGGACAGAATGTTGACTCTGCCCTAACCATAAGCATCAATGACCATGAACTGGATGTCTTCCATGACTTCTAGTACCTGGGCTCAACTATCTTAGACACCCTCTCACTTGACCCAGAGTTCAGCAGATGCATCGGCAAAGCAGCTACCACCATGACCAGACTGACACACAAAGCATGGAACAACAGCAAGCTGACTGAGCACACACAGATCCAGATCTACAGAGCCTGCGTTGTGAACACCCTTCTGTATGGCAGCGAGTCCTGGACTTGGCGTGCCCAACAAGAATGAAAGCTCAATGCCTTTCACATGCGTTGTCTCCGACACATACTGAACATTGGCGGGACAAGGTCCCAAACAACACTGTCCTGGAAAGAGCTGGATGCACCAGCATGTACACGCTGCTGAAACAGATGTATGGCTTGGCCATGTCGTGCATATGGACGACAGATGGATCCCAAAAGACGTCCTCTATGGAGAACTTGTGCAGGGAAAACATCCCACAGGCAGACCACAGCTGCGATTCAAAGATGCGTGCAACAGGGACTTAAAAGCCTTGAACATCAACCAAAACAATTTGGAAGCATCAGCCCTTGAGCGGTCAGCCTGGACACAGACTGTGCAGAAAGGTCTCTCCAAATTTGAAGAGACACTTGCTCAGCAGCACAAGGCAAAGAGAAGGAGAAGAAAGGCTGCAGCCCAGGCAGACAGACCAGCGTCAGACTTCATCTGTGCCTTCCTCTGCCATAGGCACTGTCTGTCATTGCCATGCGGAACTGGCCAGCCACAACCAACACTGTACCAGAATAAACATCTAGAGCGCAACTCCATAGTCTTCCGAGACTGAAGGATGCCTATGGATACATATGGATGGAGTTTGATAGATCCCACAGAGTCATTACAATATTTCATCAATGGTTAACACACACACGTGTGACATTGGGCAACACACACATGCATGCACGCACGCACGCACACACACACACACACACACACACACACACACACACGCACACACATGCATGCGCAGGCATCCAAGTCATTCAAAGAAGAGAGAAAATGAATGAGGTGAACGGTCTTACTGTCTCCACTCCTCCATCCAGCGCCTCGTTTCACTCTGTCTCCGTGCTTCAATACCTGGCTGTTGGGGCCCTGGGGCCCTGCCTGCCACCTGTGAAGCTGATGCAGATGATGGTGGTGATGCACTGGCGGCAGCAGCAGCAGCATCGCTGAATTGGGTCCTTCTCTTCCACCTTCCTCACTTCCCCTGAAACGTTGATAAGAACGCTTCGTGTGGCTTTATGTTTTGGTTGGTGCTTTACATACACTCTTCAGCTCAACTAGTCCTCAGAAAGAAAAATCTGAGCATATAATCCCTCTCTTGCGATCTCTCCACTGGCTGCCTGTGCTACAAAGAATAAACTATAAGATCAGTACCCTCTGTTACAAATGTCTCCACTAAACAGCTCCCTCCCACCTCTGTGAATGTCTTCACCTGTACACTCCTCATTCCTTTCACTCTGCTGCAGATTCCTTGTGCTTATGAATACCTAGATTCAGCCAGTCCACTGTGGGCCGTCGCTCTTTCTCTGTTTCTGGTCCATTGATCTGGAATGGCCTCACTATCTCTCTTCACCAAAGACCTTCTTGTGATACTTTTGAACCCGGCCTCAAGACATATTTGTTTCAAACCTAAGATTTTCATCTCCGGTTTCATTTCATAGCTGTTCCTGCTTTTCAACAGCCAAAATCCCATCACCCTGCCAAAGTGTATAACCTTTGTGTGTGTGTGTGTGTGTTTTGGACTTGTTAGAACTATTACTTGCTATTGGTTGCTTGACTGTGTAAGAATGAGTTGAGTGCAAGCGCTTTGATTTGTCTGTGCAAGATACAGCACTATATAAATTTCATTTATTATTATTACACTACATTTTCCCACTGCTTCATCTGTTTTGTACTGCTCCTGTCTTTCTGTTCCCTCGCCGCTTGTTGCGATCTCTCCACTTCAGGGAGAGTCATCTTCAGGGTCACAAGTCCACTAGGAGCATACTAGTCAATGTTGGGCTGACATGAGACCACCAGCCAAAAGAGCCCTACACTGTTGCTGGGTCATTTGAGTGGTATTCAGCGGTGCCTGCTCTGAGCTAATCTATGCAGGACACCGCTTACATGGATAACAATAACAACAATGGTTTAGTCGTGGAGCCAGACTGAGTGAGACATCCATCAAGGGTAGTGATCACCACACGGTCCCTTCAACAACCTTCCCCTTTAAACCTACAGCCCCAAAGGCTTTGACACTAACTCATCACAGGCGCAAAAGTGTATTGGGAAACAAAAACTGAGGTCGCCATGAAACCAGAGCCACCAATTCAGAGATAATGTGCTTCTTTTGCATGATGATCAATGGTAATGAGAATGATGTAATGATGCTGCTGTGGAAGTGCATGTGCTTTGATACTACTTAACAGAACTGAACTCTATGCTTCCTATCATAATATATCCCAGTGTCAAGCAGGATCCAGAGATACAAACACCTGCAGTGTAAATTATATCCGTAAAGAGGATGAAGCTTGATTGTGTGGTCCCAGTCTTCCCAATGAACCCGTAGCAAACTCACTGTGGGTAGGAGTTGCATTTCTTTCAAATTCATCCATTCTTTTGGGAAGGGTTTGAATTATTTGAGAAAATGTCTGGGAGAGGTGATTCTCTTTTCCCCCAACGACTCAGCAGAAGTGCCAGCATGTGGTACTTCATCATTCAACCCTAAATCCATCACCGATTCCTGGTCGCTAGAGTTGTCAACTGTGTAGATCTTCATTTTTTTTCCACACAGAACACTTTTCCACAAATCACAGTCTGACAGGCACTACAAAAAGCAGGTGATGATAATAAAAAAAACAGTTTTTAAACACAATGCAGAAACAAGCCACGAAAAGCTAAGACTAGAAACTACATTATAGCTAATGTTCAGATTCCTGATAGTGAATGGTGTGGCTGACACAGCGAGAGGAGGTGATAGGATAACAACACGTCTGGACAGTAAGGAGGCTAGGCAGGAACTGGCAGTAGGCTGCGCTGTTCTCACGTGCATATAGTGTAGGGATACAAAGAATGAGTAAGAATGGTGAAACACTACGACATTTAGGTGTCTTGCAACACTCCTTCTTTCATTCAACATTGTATTTACCACACAAGCAAAAAGACAGTGCTAAAAAAAAACACAACTACAATCTGACCTTGTCACCCACAAATCATTGGCTAAAAAACCTGCCCCCCCCCCCTTCCCCAAAACTCCCTGTTCCCTCAAAACATCACCATTCAGACATGGTCAGTCCACCTTTGCACATATTACCTACAATGACAAATCACGAATACCAACTGCAAAACTGAGCTGATCAAACAGACACATACTTGTCAGGATGCACATCATATTCACCAAATTCTCTCTCTCTCTCTCTGTCTGTCTCTCTCTATCATATCTCTCTCTATCTCTCCCTCTCTCTTTCACACACACACACACACACACTCTCTCTCTCTCTCTCTCTTTCTCCCTCTCTCCCCCCCCCTTCTCTCTCCCTCTCTCTTGTCATACATTCCTACCAGGACGCAATGGTTTACACTTCTTCCCAAAGGCAGAAAGAGCTTTGACGTGCTTGCGCAAGATGTTCTGTGTTCTGTGTGCATTCGTACACAGAGCCTCAGTGTAAAGTTTCATCCAAAGTACTTCTGGGGGAGTGGTGTTGGTGTTCACATTAACCCCATGTTTTTTGGTTGTGGGTTTTTTGTGGTTTTGCTGTTGTTGCTGTTGTTGTTGTTCCTTGGCTAGAGCACTGAGGTTCACCAATGATGAGATTTTGCGTACGCCACTGTATTTTTCCCACCCAGCTCTAACCACCAAGCTATCCTGCCCCTCTGAAAAACAAAACATCTATCAACTGGCCACACAAAACTCACCGATGTCAGAAATGGAGTCCTTCAGTCCTTCCAGCTCTAGGGCGTCAAACGTCACTTCAACTGATGCCTTCGCCAGGTGCTCAACTCCCTCACCCAGCTCCAGACTTTGCAGTCGTAAGGTCAGTTTCCCCAACATGTCCAGCAAAGCGTCGTTAGCCGCGTTTGACGCCATCTTCTTCACGGTTTCAGCGTGGGCCTTCAAGGTAGTTCTGTCCTTCTGCAGCGAGGACAGTGCAGCCATGCTGGCTGCCTCTTCAGCCTGAATGTCATTCAGAACCGACTGGCGCCGGTCCTGGAGCAGGGTCTCTAGATCGTCAAAAACGTCGTTTGCTGTTTTCCGGATGGTCTCGAATTCGTTCTGGGTGGCCTGTTTCTGAGAGTGTCAAGGATTAACAAATGAAATAGCATCGAACGAAAAGATTGCTGTTGATTTTATGTACAAAGGATTGACAAATGAAATAGCATCAAACGAAAAGAACAGATTTCTGTTGATTTTATGTATAAACTCATTTCGATTTTTATGCACAGAACGCCAGTGAAATTTGTGTGTACATATGTGGCATACTGTATCAGCAGCGAAATGCTGAAAGCCTGACATGAGATCTAACTTCAGACCTTTTGTTTCTCTTTTGGCTACATGTCGCACTCTGATCAGGGGTGGTGGTCAGGTAACACCAAATCTGTGGGCGTTCATCTGGTTGACATTGATCAGGCCTGGGCGATACAGACTCCCGTAGTTTCTTCAATACTTTGGAGTAACACTCTAAAAGAAACAAAAACAAATAGCGAACAAAGATCTAGAAAGTGGAACTCAAATATTCCTAGCAGCATATGGGGCTCTCTCTTTCTCTCTGCATTCCCTTACTGGGTAGGATGTGTAGTGCCTGGTCTTCCTTCTCCTGTGCTTGTCACTCTGCAGGAGGTCTGCCCCCTGGCCTCAGCCCACACATTCCCACTTCAGAGCAGCCCATGTCACTGTACGGGTTGCATGCTGGTACGTAACCCTCCAAATGCTGACATGAATGATGGGATCTTTAACGTGCATGTTCATCTTGTGTATGTGCATAGACACAAAGGGACTGAAGGCACTGCCTGTTCTGCACTTGAAATGATCTGTCAAAACCCCTGCCCCTTAATTTACGGGATGCTGACACCAAGGTCTAAACCCAAGACTTCATGACCCCATTAGACTGAAGCCACAAATGCGTTGCATTGCCATTAAGCGCCTGACAAGTCAGGCCCAGGACATCCAACTTCAGTTTGTATTCTAAGTCTTTCTGGGGGGAACAGGCAGGAGAATGGACCAAGAAGGCAGAAAATATGAAGGAGGTGACAGGAAGAAAATGAACTGGGCAGAAACAAAGAGAGAAATAGAAAAGAGGAAAATTCCTAGCACAGAGTTTCCAAAAGGTGGGGATGTTATTAATACTGACTGCTCCCAACACCCGGCATCTCCACAGGGGTGTACTTCCTGCCTCTGACCAGACAGACAAAGTGACAAAAACCACTTAAGATTCAGACAGTGAAGTTTAAAAACCAGGTCTTTTCAACTGACAGAAACAGTGAAAAAGATGGGGACAGACAGACAGACAGACAGACCTGTGCGGACAGCCTGGCCTCCTGATCCAGCAGCCTGTCAGCCCAGTCCTTCAGCTCCGCCCTCTTCTGTCTGGCCACGTCATTCACGGCTTGCACCTCGCCACACTCACGATGATTGGTCGGGAAACACAGCATGCAAATGAGCTCCTGGTGGGAGGAGCAATACAACTCCACCAGCCTATCAGCGTGGCTCTTGCACGGCATGTGGCAGGTCTCCGCCAATCGCTCTGCCGTCAGCTGTTTCAAATCTTCCACCACGTGATTCTGCAAACAGGGAATCCTGGTATGTCCTCTGGAACAGCTAGCGCACAGCTTGACGGTGCACTGCAGACAGTAAGAAGTTGCAGCAACGCCTCCATCGCACAGACTGCAGACGTGAGAGGAAGAGAGGAACTCCTGGATCTGAATCACGGACTGGACGGCCAGGTCAGTGGGCAGGTCATCCACGCAGCTGTCCAGGCTTTTACCTGCGGGGAGGGGGGAGGAGAGGATGGGTGCCCGGCACAGAGGACACCCTCCCTGTGCTGCAGGTGTTTTGAGCCAGGTGAGGACACATTTCCGACACACCAGGTGAGTGCAGGGCAGGAGTTTGGGGTCCTGGAAGTCTTTGAGACACACTGGACATTCCAGGTCTGTGCTGTCCGGGTTAGCTGCTGCCATGGCTCTGAACACACACTCACACATGCACGCACACACCACAAGGCTCTGTTATCACATCTTTTAAACCTTCTACTCTGTGACCTCCCAAGAGTACAGCTAAATAACGCTGTCCTCGTTTCAATACGCAGATGATCTTTGCATGTGGACGAAGACAACAATGAAAAAGCTAGCATACCCCCAATAGACAATCAAGGTACATTAGGAAAACTTACTGGCTTCAGCTTGATAAGCTTAGTGCTTATATATGATTTTTTTTAAATGAGTTAATGACTGTTGTCTCCAGAGAAAGCATTGTTCTCCTCAATAATGGGGATGACTCTTAGTGTTTGCCTCCTTTCGAAATGCAGGGTACGTTACATGAATACAAACCTGCGGTAAGGCTTTTGGGGTATTTATATTACTTCAAATGGAC
Organism: Rapana venosa; assembly: GCA_028751875.1. Taxonomy (NCBI): domain Eukaryota; kingdom Metazoa; phylum Mollusca; class Gastropoda; order Neogastropoda; family Muricidae; genus Rapana; species Rapana venosa. The sequence goes on from CM054157.1 coordinate 52,209,934, forward strand.
ATGGAATCAACATATCGAATATATGTTAAATGTAGTTGATGTTGTTGTGCGTTTCCCAGCTTAACACTCTGGGGGTCACACAGAATGTGCATTCTGACTCACTCAATATCCCACCTAGGAATCACTGAGAGATACGAAGTACACTCTGAATAAGAAGTTTGCCTATATGACTCTTTCAAGTACCTTTCCATATAGGCAGCCATACTCCGACGTCAGAGAATATATGTTAAATAAAGCCAGGAAAAGTTTCAATTTTAAAAACAGAAGTAAGCAAACAGCACTGGGATCAAGATATAGACACACACACACACAAACACACACACTCATGCCAATGTAGGTACACAATGCAGCAGAGACCATATATGAACTTATATGTATATATATATATGTGTGTGTGTGCGCGCGCGTGAGTGCGTGGGTGTGTGAGTGTGTATTTGGATGGGGGAATAAACATTTTTAAAAATTATCATAAATCAAAAATATGACATAGTTATTTGCTCGCACTTGCGTGTATGTGCTCTCTCTCTCTCTCTCTCTCTCTCTCTCTCTCTCTCTCTCTCTCTCTCTCTCTCTCTCTCACACACACACACACACACACGGGTTCGATTCCCGTTCAAGAGGATATTTTCCTCTGGAGTTAACATCAGTGCAGACTCCACTCTCCCCAAAAGTCCTTTGGATGAGACTATAAACCGAGGTCCCAGTGTGCGAGCGCACGCAGAACATCTTGCGCACACGTTAAATCCTGTTCCGCCTTTCGTAAGAGTAGGCCATTGTGCCGGTGGGAACAGATGACAGATTTCACAAATCCGCATACACACGGGGGCTGGAAGTAAAAAAGCACATGAGTGCTTATTCCATTATCCTCTACATAAAATAATTAAATTAAATTAAAAAATAAACACACACACGCGATTCTTCTTTTAATTGATCTGATGAAAATCCCAACATAATCCAATATAGGGAATTGAACTCAAGCATAAAACACTCGTAAATGTTTCCCCCATTTCTATCTCTGTCATTACATGTATTAATATGATTGCCTCTCTGCCTAGTTCCAACAAAGGGTTCTAACTCCTGGTGATTCGGAAAGTTCATGTCATAATTACTTCCCTTTGCTCCAGCCCAGCAATCCACAAAACGTAATGTCAAACATGATAATGTGTGTGTGTGTGTGTGTGTGTGTGTGTGTGTGAATGGGTGTTTTGACCCCAAAATGGTGCCCTCAAAGCTGCGTTTTGCATGACAAAATCTCAGAATATTCCGACATGAATCTAGGCAGCCTACAGTCTAGTTAAGTAGACATTCCCTCCCGTTCCTCCCGTTAGCGTCCCAATTGCTATTTTGGAGGTGTAAATGTAGCGCCATTCTGTAATTGATTGACAAAAGTATGATTCACTGACCGGTACACATTTGTGTAGGAATCATATGGTTATTGTTGGTCCTCGTGTGTGTGGTGTGTGTGTGTGTGGTGTGTGTGTGTGTGTGTGTGTGTGCGCGCGCGCGCGTGTGTGTGTGTGTGTTGTGTGTGTGTGTAGTGCGTTGTTTGTACAGAGGAAAGTATTTGTATACTGGTCATGGCTGTGGTATGCATTTTCTTTAGTTTTAATCCCCATGTTGCTTGCTTCTTTTTAGAAGGAAAGCAGTGGTGAAGGACTTAATCGTTGTCCCCCTCCATACATCTTAAGGAGGGGATGGAACAGCCTGGTGGTTAACCTGATGCGCTCGTGATCTGCTGACCCAAGTTCGATTCCCTTTTAAGAGGATTTTTCCTCTGGAGTTAACATCAGTGCCAACTCCACTCCCCCCGCCCCCCCCCCCCCCCCCCCCCCAAGTCTTTCGGATGAGACTATAAACTGAGGTCCCCTGTACGAACGCACGCAGAACATCTTGCGCACAAGTTAAAATCTGTTCCGCTTTTCGGAAGAGTAGGCCATTGTGTGCCGGTGGAAGTGGGTGACAATATTTAATAAAACTGCAAACACACGGGGACTGGATGAAAAAAAGCACATGAGTCCTTATTCCATTATCCTCGAAATAAAAGAATATATTTTTTTTAATACTAATAATAGATTAAGTGACCCAGTTTGAACATTCTACATATCCGGGTTCAAAGGTGAACATTTGACCCAGTTTGAAAAGTCTACGTATGCGGGTTCAAAGGTGAACATTCCAATTGCAACTGGATTTCCTCTAGATTACGCAATACCTTATTATAGTGACACACCGGACACAGGCACTTGATTTTTTCGTGGCTGTGAGAATCTGTTTCTAAATCAAACAGTAAACCTTGAAGGAGAGGATTTAATATTAAAATGTATGTGAACGTGTGCCTCTTTTTTTTTTTTCTTTTTAAACTTTGGATAGGCCTACATGTAGTTTTGGTTTTTTTTTTAATGAAAATGTAGTTATATTAAATATTCTTACTTTTTTTTATCGAGGATAATGGAATAAGTACTCATGCGCTTTATTTTTACATCCAGTCCTCGTGTGTATAGGGCTTTGTAAATTGTGTCATCTGTTCCCACCGGCACACAATGGCCTACTCTTTCTAAAAGCGGAACAGGATTTAACGTGTGCGCAAGATGTTCTGAGTGTGTTCGCACACGGGGCCTCGATTTATAGTCTCATCGGAAGGAAGTGTGCCTCTTAATACTTTTTTATTTTAAACTTTGGACTTCAGATGCATGTAGTTTTTGCCTTTGTGGTCTGCTTATTACTGTCAATGGGTTTAGTCTACCCTTTCTCTTTCATCGACCTGCAAATACATTGATTTGTTTATATGATTGATTGATTGATTGAATTGATCGATTGAATTGATCGATCGATCGATTGATTGATTGATCGATTGATTGATTCGACTTAATTCCTGTCCATTTCACTGTTCGGTTTATTCTGTGCTATGGTATTAACTTAACTGATTTTAAATACGATTGGCTCTAGTTTTTACACAGCACTATATATCAACACGTAATGTACATGCCAAGACCATTAACAAATAGACTATGCCCTTTGTTTTTGACACTTGTTTTAACCTTCAAGCGAGTGGCGCAGTCTGACAATACTATTGCAAAATACAGTTGTAGTACAAACCTGGCTGAGTGCTTCCTCTGGAATGCGACACAAGTCAGCCGTTGAGAATTGTACATGGCATGACTAGAGTACAGTTGTACTGAAAGCAGTGTACTAAAACCGAAACCACTATGTTCTTATCAGTATAAATAGCTATGTTCCGCTATATTCCAATTCGTGATTGTTAATGTAAAACGTTCACTAAACAAGTAACTGAAATCGAATACGACTAACAACACCAGGCAAGTGGTTTCTGAGAGCACTAACCTTGTAGAACCGCGTTAAACTGTCGCCTGCTTGCAACGTTTGACGTATGCTTTTGATATTCAACGAAAATGTCGTCTGCAAGTGGTGTTACTATTTTTAACTTCTTGGCACAGGCTGGTTTTCTTTAAAAACCTATTGACTATGTAGAAAAATACGTAGAAATGGAATCGATATGTTTCGTTGTACAGTTTTGATAAAGGACAGTATTTATTTGACTCATTATGAATATAACGAGAGAGAGAGAAGGAGAAAAGATTAGGACTATTTTTCTTCGCGTAGGTTGACTCGGGGGCTAAGGTTTCTTCTAAATACTTTGGTAGATAACACTCTAAAAAGAAACAGAAAACAAAATAGAGCGATTCAAAGATTCTAGAAAGTGTGAACTCAAATATATCCTAGCAGCATATTTGGGGGCTCTTACTCTTTTCTTCTCTGCATTCCCTTACTGTGTAGGTGTTAGTAGTGCTGGTCTTCCTTCTGTCCTGTGCTCATGTCCTCTGGCAGGAGGTCTGCCCCCTGGCCTCAGCACACGTAATTCCACTTCAGAGCAGCCATGTCACTGACGGGTTGCATGTGGTACGTAATAAACCTCCTCCTAATGCTGATCATGAATGGATGGGTGTTCTTTACGTGCCTGTTCATACTTCTTTTGATGTATGTGCATAGACACAAAGGGACCCTGAAGGCACTGCCCTGTTCTGCACTTGAAATGATTTCTGTTCTCAAAACCCCCGGTCCACCTCATTAATTTACGGGATGCGACACCAAGGTTCGAAACACCATATGAAATTCACTTCAGATGGACCACCATTAGACTGAAGCCCAAATGCGTTCTGGCTCCATTGCGCCATTAAGGCGTGACAAGTCAGGCCCAGGAAAATCGCCAACTTTCAGTTTTGTATTCTAAAGTCTTTCTGGGGGGAATAACAGGCAGGAGAATGGACCCAAGAAGGCCACAGATAAATATGATGAAGGGAGGTACTAAGGAATAAAATGAATAACTGTAGGCAGAAAACTAAAGGAGAGAAATAGAAAAGAGGAAAGAATTTACCATAGCAACAGATGTTTCCAAATTGGTTGGGGGATGTTATTAATACTGACTGCTCCCAACACCGGCATTGATCTCCACAGGGGTGTTGTATCTTCCTGTCCTGCTTGACCTAGTACAGACAAATTCAAAAGAAACCAGACTAAGATTCAGCAGTGAAGTTTGTAAAAACCGGTGTCATTTTTCAACTGACAGAAACAGTGAAAATATGAGATGGGGAACAGACAGACAGGTAACGACAGACCTGTGCGGACCAGCTAGGCCTCCTGATCCAAGCAGTCCTTGTTCAGCCCAGTCCGTGTCAGCTCCGCGCCCTCTCTGTTGGGCCACGTCTTTAACGGCTTGCACCTCGCCACATCTCGATGATTGGTCGGGGAAACACAGACATGCAAATGAGCTCCTGGTTGAATAGCGGAGAGGTAGCAAAAAAACTGCACCAGCCTAAAATCTGCGTGGCTCTTGCACGGCATTTCTTATTTGGGCAGGTTCCGGCCAATCGCTCTGGTCAGAGTGTTTTCAAAATCTTCCACCACCGTTATTCTGCAAAACAGGGAATCCTGGTTATGTCTCTGGAAACAGGTAGCGCACAGGTTGACGGTTTTTTCTAGGTGCATGCAGACTGTTAGAAGTTTAATATGCTAGCAACTGCCTCCATCACACAGTGCTGCTAGACCTGTGGAAGGTATGGAAGAGAGTAACTTCTTGGATTCTTGCGAATGACCAAGGGTCTGTGGAACAGCGTACCGGCCCGTCATCAGGTCAGTGGGCAGGATCATTCCAGCAGACAGGTTCCAGGCTTTTAAATGCGTGTGGCGGTGGGGGGAGGAGAGGATGGGTGCACGGCACAGAGGACACCCTCCCTGTGCTGCAGGTGATAGGTGTGGTTGCTGAGCCAGGTAATTGAGGGACACATTTTCCGACCACAACAGTTGAGTACAGGCAGGAGTGAGTTTTTGGTCTGGACCCTGGACGTCATTTGAGACACAAACTCTGGACATTCAGGTCTGTGCTGTTCCGGAGTTAGCTGCTGCCATGGCTCATGAAAAACCTGAAATATCACGCACACACACTAACCACAAGGCTCTGTTTATCGCACATATCTTTAAAACTATTTACTCTAGGACCTCCCATGAGTACAGTCTAATAACGCCTTGTCCATCGTTTCTATACTGACTGATGATGTTTGCATTGGTTATGTGGATCGGTAGTACAACAATGAAAACCGTAGCATACCCCCAAAGAACAATCAAGCTTACATGTAGGTAAACCATTTAATCGGCGTTTGAGCTGTGATACTCTTAGGTGCTTTACATGATTTTTTTAAAATGAGTTGTAATGACTGTTTTGTCTCCAAGAAATTCATTGTTACATCTCTGCAATGAATGAGGGAATGAACTCTTTGTGTTCTGGCCTCCTTTCGAAATGCAGGCTAGGTTTTCCTTGATTACAGACTGTGGGGTAAGAGCTTTTGGAGGTATTATATTTTTTCACAAATTCATTGGACATGGATCAACATATCGGATATTTAGGTAGTAATGTAGTTGGATTGTTGTTGTATGTGCCATTTCCGCTATAACATCTCTGGGGGTCACCAGAATATGCAAAAGTCTTGACTCCGTCATCCACCAGGGGATTATCACTGTTGAGATAGGAAGTACACTCTGATGAGCAATGTTATTGCATATTTATGATCTTTCAAGTCATATCTCGATTCAGAGTATGTAATTGATAACTAAATAAAGCCAGAAAACGTTTAATTTTAAAAAAAGTAGTAGTAAGCAAATCTGAGCCACTGGGCTCAAGTTTATATACACACACAGACACAGCACCACACACACACACACAACACCAGACACTACACCTCAACACACACCCACACACACTCACGCCAATGTAAGTACACAATGCAGCAAGGAGACCATAGCAAAGAAAAAAATCATATATTATGAACTTATCTTATTAACTAATATTATTAATTATATTGTGTGTAGTTGGCATTGGGTGACAAAGGAGTCTCTGTAAACGTGGTTTCTTTAAACAAGAAAAGAAAAGGTTTGTATTTTGACACAGGCACAGAACAACACCAAAAAAGAAGGAAGTACAATAATGAAGTCAATAGCGCTTCTGTTGGTGTGCCACGGGCCAGACGTCTTTATAAAAAATGAAGTTGAAGAATGTTTGAAAAGTTCTTCTTCTATTTAAACCGTTGCTGGGGAAAATAAAGTGGGAAATCAATGTTTTCGATTGGCTGCATTTGGCACAGGGTATTCAAAAATATGTCGGCAGATAATTATTGGTAGGTGTATCCACACTAGGTCAAAGATCAGTATGGTGCAGGGAGAGTATGTTGGATAACAATCTTACCGACCATACCTTCTCTTAAACGCGCGCTTTTGATTATATTTTTTACTCGCTTTGAAAAGCATGATTTCTCAGATGAAAATCAATTTGATTCCTTGATAGCAATCCCTAGTTTTGCGGGTAATAGCGTGCAGTGTTGATGAAGACAATTTTCTGTAATGCACTTTTAATAGGAATATAAATTATTTAACCAAATCTCCCGGACCAGATGGTATTATGTGGATATAACAAAGAAAATAAAAAATACCCTGAATTCTGCCGCTACGGAGTTTTCTACTAATTTTATTTGTCATCTATCAAATTTTTCTTCTGCCCCCTCCCATGGTCCTGTTCAACACCTGTTCCAGGCTCATCTCACTGATACTTGTCACAGATATCACAGTTATTTGGGAAAAAAAAAAAACTTCCAAATGTAGAATAATCTTCCAAAGAAACCCATATGCTTCTCGGCTACCCCCTAACATTTTAGAACCTGTGAGCTTTCCTCACATACTTTCTTGTGATGAAAACACTAGGGAAGATCTGTAAAATCTCTCGATTCTTTCTGCTACAGAAGAAGAAAGACCTTTGACCCACTGCAAATTTGCATACTAGGGTCTCAAAGGGTTAGATTTGGTGATTCGAGGATGTCCTAACTATTCATTTTGAACAAGTTGATTAGCCACTTGGAAACATCATGACCTCTCATGGCAGAATATTGTTCGCTTGTACTTTAGTTTTCAGCTTTCAATACAAAGCAGCTCACGTTTCTGGTTTACAAATATTTCAAAATTTGCACTTAGCCAATCAATTTGTTCGTTGGTTGATTGATTGTTTTTATTTTCTGTTTAACCAACAGATCACTAGCTCGTGTTTGTGGCCAACTAGAATATCTTCATTCTGTTAGATTTTACACCTCTGAACTGGTTTTCTCAGCTAGGGTTGTCGTCCCTGCTCACAAATTTCTGTACATTCTAATTACACCAGTATGTATTGCAGAGAGCACAAGTTATGGATATTTCTTTCTGGTGTTTAAAGTTGAGAAGATTAGTGCTGCTGTTATCTCTTCTTAGACGGGATCAGTCTATAGACAATGGTCTCAGTTTCCATATCATCTGAGTTCGTACACTGGTGTGACGAGGCCTATCTGGGCTAATGTAGTGTCTAAAAACTAAGATCTGCCCTATCGACTTCAGAAGGATCAGGGCATAGACGCTCTAACTAAAAGAATATTATTATACTATAATTCAAGAGTTGAAAACGTTGCTTTGGAACTATAAGTATTCTGGGCATACTGTTTTTTGATTCCTATGGTTAAACTGGGACGTCTAACACTGACGGCTAATTGTCAAAAGGGACAGACAACAACGTCTGTCATTTTCTGAGAATCAACTGAACTCATTTTTTGTTGTTTGTTAGACAAAAAGATTCTTTACCTTGTTTTACAAGTACTTACAATAGAGGTGTTCTACAAAGTTTCGCTTTATTGGTTGGTACACTTATCCCTTTTAGTGTTAGAATGACAAGAATGGCCTGCAGAGAATATGTTTAAGGAGATCTGCTAAAACAATAATTGGAAAAGAAGAACAGAAGGAGATCTCCATGTCGTTCTGTGCAATCGCAGCAGCGTTGTACGCTATAGCCACAGCCATTTTTGGCTGATTCTATCCCATGCTTTTGTTTGCAGAATTTCAAATTTGCCTTTCAGTACGCCCGCGTTTTCTTCAGTGTTCCATAAGCAAAGACTAACAGAAAATGAAATATCTTTTGTGCCTGTAATGCAAATTCGGAATTCTGAATTCACAATTGATGTGGATACTACATACGTTTTTTACTTTTTCTCTGAATTACTGTGAATGATTGTCTCATTGTCTGTTACGAGTGTGTCAATATTAGTATGTTGTCAGCGTGTGGTGGGTGGGTGCATGGGTGTGGGAAATAAGTCTGTCTTCTATGGTCAACGGTCTGTTATTAAAAGCATTGAATTTCATTTTGTTGGTGTATGGAGTTGACAATTTTGGTGGGGTGTTGTTTATATGTAGAGTGTGCGTTTGTTCGCCTTCACACACGGACGTGCGTGTGTACGCGTGTGCGTAATGTATGCCGTGTCGTTAAAAATAAGTTTTATGTCTTCTAGTCAATGGGTGTTAAAGTGGTGGTTCACTTGATGTAGTGTGCATAGCGTGGGGTTGTTTAGTTGGGGGCGTTATTTATTGTTGTGTGCTGCATCTTCATGCCGTGCGCCGTGTGTGTTGGTGTTATGTGCATAGTCGTGTGTGTTATCGGTTGACTTTTTCTTTGCGAAAAGCCAATAATGAAAATATAGCTTTTGTGTCTTTTTGATTTATTTGTTGTGTATTCAAATCGGCCTGTCAGTATTGTTTATTGGCCTTTCATGGATGTATTTTATTAAATAAAGTGTTATTTGTACTTTGACTTGACTTTGAATTTGGGTGTGTGGGTGTGTGTCTTAAGAGTTTGGAGTGGTATGGGGGGGGAATAACATTTTTTAAAAAATTATCATCAGAATAAATAAATATGAACATAACATAAAGTTATTTGCACAGCAGCTCGGGTTATAGATGTGTCTTCTTCTCTCTTCTCTGCTCTGTCTTCTCTATCTTCTCTCTCCTAATCTCACCACACACACACACTACTACACTCACACACACCATTCTTCTTTTAATTGCTCATGATGAAAATCACCAACATTAATCCAATTTAGAGATTTTACTCAAGTTTCACCAATTTCTGTTCTCTCCTGTCATTACGTCTATTGCCTCTCTGCAGTTGCCGAAAAGGGTTCTAAACTCCTGGTGTTTTGTCTCCAGCCAGCAATCCACCAAAACGTAATGTCAAACATGATATATGTGTGTGTGTGTGGGTTCTTGTGTATAGTTATATTCGTTTTGGGTGTAATTGTGTGTAAGGGCGGACGGACATGGATTGTAAAGAATGTACATGGGTGCTTAATTCATTATCCTCGAAATAAAAGAATTTGATTGATTGATTTGTGAGTGAGTTTTGTTATTGGTGTGTTTTGTGTGCTGTGGTGTGTTCCGTTTGTGTGTGTGAGACTGCGAGGGAATGGGGGTTGGTTTTTGACCACCAAATTGAGGTTTTTGCCCTCAAAGCTGCGTTTGCATGACAAAAAATTCTCAGAATATTTTACGACATGAATCTAGTGCAGCCCTACATGTTCTAGTAATAGATTTAAGTAGACATTCCCTTACCGTTCCTCACGTTGGACTGGCCCCCAAACTAGTGTCTATTTTGGAGGTTGGTAAATTAGTGAGCGCCATCTATAATTGATTGACTAAAAGTCATGATTCACTGACGGGTACACATTTGTGTAGGATATTATTAGGTTGTATAGTCTGGTTTATTGTTGGTTGTGTGTGTGTGTGTGTTGTGTGTGTGTGTGGTAAAACCTATAGTGATTTTGTGTTTATTTGTAGTTATGGATACATAACATTTTAAGTGTAGTTGTAGTGTGCAGTGTTGTTGTTTGTTCAGATGGAAAGTAATTTGTCTGTGTACTTCATCATGGCCTCCTGCGGTCATGCATTTTCCTTAAGTTTTTAAAATCCCTCATGTCGCTTGACTTTCTTTTTAGAAGGAAAGCGTTGAAGGACTTAGCATAATTGTTCCCCTCCCACACGTCCGCTAAAGGGACGGTGGGGGGGGGGGGGGGGCGGAAACGGATGGGGCTGCTGGGCGGGGTGATAGGGGGAGTCGTGGGGGGGTGCAGGAAGTAGGCCAGGTTGGTTGTTAGTGTGATCGTCCGCTCGTTGATCCTCTTACCAGAAGTTCGATTCCTGTTTTAGCGGATTTTTTCATCTGGAGAGTGTTAACATCACTCTAGTCCCACTCCACTCTTCACCGCCAAATTCACTTTCGGATCGAGATAGAAAATGAGGTCAACTGTAACGACGAACGCACGCGAAACATCTTGCGCACAAGTTAATATCTGTTTCCGCTTTTCGGAAGAGTTGGGCCATTGTTGTGCCGGTGGAAAGTAGGGATGAGCAATAATTTAAATAAACTGCATACATTTCGGGGATGGATGAAAACAATCACATGTGTCCTTATTCCATTATCCTCGAAAGAAAAGAAATAAAATTTTTTTTTGTAATTCTTAGATAATAGATATTAAGTGACCAGTTTCATTGATATTCTTACATACGGTTTTCAAAGGTGGAACAATTCAATGGAACTGGATTTCCTCAAGATTTAGAAGCAATACCTAGATTTTTTTTATAGTTGACACACCCATGGGACACAGGCACTTGTTTTTTCGTTGGCTGAGTGAGAATCTGTCTTCTTAATCAACAGGTTATAACTTGAAGGAGGAGGTGATTTAATATTAAAATGTATGGTGAACGTGTTGCCTCTTTTTTTTTCTTCTTTTTTTTAAACTTTTGGTAGGCTACATGTAGGTTTTGTTTTTTTGTTTAAAATGAGAAAAATGTAGTATTTTAATATTCGTTTATCTTTTTTTCGTTTTATCGAGGTAGGGATAATGGCAATAAAGTACTCATGCGCTTTTATTTTTGTTTACATCCAGGTACCTCTGTGTTGTGTATTAGGGCTTTGGAAATTGTGGTCATTGTTAGCACCGGCACACAATGGCCTACTCTTTCTAAAAGCGGAACCAGGATTTAACGTGTGCGCAAGATTGTTCTGAGTGTGTTCGGCACACGGATGTCAGGGGCCTTACGATTTACTAGTCTCCTCGGAAGGGAAGTGTGACTCTTAATACTCTTTGACTAAATTTTTTATAGTTTAGAACTTTGGAGAACTTCTGGTTGCTATTTAGGTTTTTTTGCCTTGTTCTTTGTGGTGGTCTTATTACTAAGTCAAAGGGTTTAGTATACACTTTCTTTTCATCGACCTGCAAATACATTGATTTTCTTTATATGGATTGATGATTGATTGATTATATTGATCGATTTTTGAATTGTATCGATTCGATCGATTGATTGATTCGATTGATGATTTCGACTTAAATTCCTGGCCATTTCACTGTTCGGTTATTTCTGGTGCTATGGTATTAACTTACTGATCTTTGTAAAGACGATTTGTGCTTTTGTTTTTACACTAGCAGACACTTACACCTAGTATTATCAACCTTAATGTACATGACCAAGGACCCAATTAACAATTGACTAATGCCCTTAGTTTTTTTTTTGACACGATTGTTTTAAACCTATTCAAGCGAAGTGGGCGCAGTATGTCAGAATCTATTGCTAAAATACAGTGGTAAGTACAAACCTGGATGATGTGCTCTACTCTGGATATCGAACACAAGTCAGCCATTTGAGAAATTGTACATGGCAATGACTAGAATACTGTTTGTACTGTGAAAGCAGTGTGAACTCAAAGCTGAAACCACTACTTCTTACCAGTATCAATAAACAATGTTCTGCTAATATTCCATTCTGCTGATGGTTAAATTGTGTTAAAACGTTCACCTAAACATGCTAAACTGAAATCGGTATGCGACGATCAAAACCAGGAAAGGGTTGTCTGAGAGCACATAACCTGTGCTGTACGCGTTTAAAACTGTCGCCTGCTACTGCACCGTTGTGACGTATTTTTTCGTTTGCTTTTGTTATTCAACGGAAATGTCCTCGCAAGTTTCAGGTGTTGTTTACTATTTTTAATTTTGGCGACCAGAACCAGGATTCTGGTTTTTTTTCTTGAAAATACCTATTTCGACTATGTAGAAAAAAATACGGTAGAAAATGGAAATCGATATTTTTTGTTGTACTGTTTTGATCATGGAACAGTATTTACTTTTGATCATTTTAATTAAGAATATAACGATGAGAGAGGAGAGAGAAGGAGAGAAAAGACTTTGAGGTACTTTTTTTTCGGGTAAGGTTGATTCGTGCCGGGACACATAAAATGTACTGCTGTCGTGTCGAAATAAGAAAAAGGTGTTTGTTGTCGTTAAAGTTGAACAGGTTCAACAGAGGACAGAACTCCTGGGTGGGGAGGGGGGGGGGGGGGGGGAGGGGCGGCGCGATTAATGGGTGAAGGTTAGGAAATTATAAGGCGGGGCGGAGGGGGGGTGTGTGTCTGATAAACTTACCTTCTACTCTGTCATTACGTTCTTGTGCTCTCTGCAGTTCCAACAAAGGTTCTAATCCCGGTGTTTGCTCATCCCACAAATCCACAAAACTACTGTCAAAACTTAATAATGTGTGTGTGTGGGGTGGTGTGTGTGTGTGTGTGTAAGGGCGGAGAACGATTAAAAATGCATACATTTGCTTATTCATTATCTAAATAAAAGAATTCTTGATTGATTTTTGAGTTTTTTCGTGTTGTGTGTGTGAGTTGTGGGGTATAGTTTGAATTGGTGGATTTGACCCCAAATGGTGCCCTCAAGCTTGCGTTTGCATGACAAAATCTCAGAATATTCCGACATTGAATCTAGGCAGCCTACATTGCCTAGTTAAGTTGAACATTCCTCCCTCCCTCCCGTTATTGTCCCAATCCTATTTTGGAGTGTAAATGTACGCAATTCTATAATTGATTGTCAAAAAGTATATTCCCCATGAGGGTACACATTTTTAGGAATTAATGTAATGTAAGGTTATTGTTGTTCGGTGTGTGTGTGTGTGGTGTTTGTGTGTGGGTGTGTGTGTGTGTGTGTGGGCATGTGTTTGTTCGTACAGAGGAAAAGTATTTGTCTGTTACACTTCATGGCCACGGTGATGCATTTCTTAGTTTTAAAATCCCCATGTCGCTTCTTCTTTTTAGAAGGAAAGCATGGATGGACTTATAAATTGTTCCCCTCCCACACTCGTAAAGGGAGGGGGGGGGGCGAATAGCCTGTGTTAGTGTGATCTGCACGGATCCCTGACCCAAGTCGATTCCGTGGCTTAAAGCGGATTTTTCCTCTGGAGTTAACATCAGTGCCCCTTTTTCCACTCCCCAAAAGTCCTTCGGAATGAGACTATTATCTGAGGTCCCTTACGAACGCACGCAAAACATCTGGCACACAAGTGAAAATTCTTGTTCCCTTTTCGAAATTAGGCCATTGTGTGCCGGTGTGAAGTGATTCAATAAATTAATAAAACTGCATACATACGGGACTGATGAAAAAAAAGCACATAGTCCTTATTTCCATTATCCTCGAAATAAAAGAATAAAATTTTTTTTAATACTAATAATAATTAAGTGACCCATTTGAACATTCTACATATCCTGGGTTCAAAGTGAACATTCCAATTGCAAATGGATTTCCTCCAATTACGCAGTACCTTATTATATGACAACAACCAACACAGGCACTTGATTTTTTTCGAGCTTGAGAATCGTTTTCTAAATCAAACAGTAAAACCTTGAAGAAGATTTAATATTAAAATGTATGTAAACGTTTGCCTCTTTTTTTTTTGCTTTTTAAATTTGGATAAGCCTACATGATTGTTTTGTTTTTTTTTAAATGTTATGTAGTATATAAATATTCTTACTTTTTTTTATCGAGAAATGAATAAGTACTCTTCGCTTTAGTTTTTACATCCAGTCCTCGTGTGTATAGGGCTTTGAAATGGTCATCTGTTCCCACCGCACACAATGGCCTACTCTTTCTCAAAAGCGGATCAGGATTAACGTTGCCGCAAAGATGTTCTGATGTGTTCGCACACGCCCTCGATTTATAGTCTCATCGGAAGGAGAAGTGTGCCTCTTAATACTTTTTTATTTAAACTTGGACTTCAATCCATCGTAATTTTTTCCTTTGTGAGTCTGCTTATTACTGGTCAATGGGTGTTAGTCTACCCTTTCCACTTCATCGACCTGCAAATACATGATTTCTTTATATGATTATTGAGTTGATTGAATTGATCGTTTGCGATTGATCGATCGATCGATTGATTGATCCGATTGATTGATTCGACTTAAATCCTGTCCATTTCCTGTTTCGGGTTTATATCTGTGCTATGTAATAACTTAACAGATTTAAATACGAATTGGCTCTTGGTTTTTATACACAGCACTATATATCAACACCTACAGTCATGTACATTCCAAGACCATTAACAAATAGACAAGCCCTTTGTTTGTGACACTTGTTTACCTTCAAGCGAGTTGGCGCAGTCATACAATACTATTGCAAAATACAGTTGTAGTACAAACCTGGCTGATTGCCCGTCTCTGAATGCGACACAAGTCAAGCCTTGAAGATTGTACAATGGCATGAATAAAGACAGTTACTGAAAGCGTGTACATAAAACTGAAAACCACTACTTCTTACCAGTAATCAATAACAATGTTCGGCTAATATTCAATTTCGTGATTGTTAATGTAAAACGTTCGCTATACAAGATATCTGAAATCGAATACACTACCAAAAACCAGAAAGGGTTTTCTGAGAGAACTAAGCCTTGTAGAACCGCTTAAACTGTCGCCTGCTTGCAACGTTTGACGTATGCTTTGATATCAACGAAAATGCCTCTGCAAGTGGTGTTACTATTTTAACGTTCTTGGCACAGACAGGGTTTCTTGAAAAAACCTATTGAATATGTAGAAAAAACGTAAACATGGAATCGGATATGTTTATGTTGTACAGTTTTGATCATGGACAGATTTATTTTGACTCTTTATGAATATAACAGAGAGAGAGAAGCAGGAGAAAAACTAGGACTATTTTTCTCGGTAGGTTACTCACGGACAAAAATATACTGCTGTTCGAAAGGTGTTTGTTGTCGTTAAGTTGACAGGTTCAACAAGGACAGAACTCCTGGTGTGGGGGGGGTGGGGGGGGGGGGGGGGGGGGGGGGGCAGAGGGGGTGTCTGAAACTTACCTTCTCCTGTCCTTCTCCCAGGTGGTCTGCCAAGCACAGACTACCAGATTGCAAACAAAACAATCAACTATTGTCTTGCAAAGTCGGTAAAACAACAAATATATTAAAAAAATAATATAAATAAATAAAGTAACCAGGAAGTATACCGATTTTTTGTCTATCTCTCTTCTATCTTTTTAGTTTGAGGAGAATGGAATAAGCACGCATGTGCTTTTTTTTAACTCCCCGTCCCGTATGTAGGGGGGGGGGGTGCAAATTTGTCCATATCGCTCCCACCGGCACAGACAATGGCCAACTCTTCCAAAAGTGTCAACAGGTTCTAAAACATGTGCCATGATTTCGATGTTCTGATTGTGTTTGCAACACGACCTTGTTTATAGTGTCATGTGAAGGGACTTTTGGTGGATGAATCGGTACTGATGATTAACTCCTGGAGGAAATATCCCTTAGAACGAATTCGAACAACCCGTCAAGCAATCAGGGGCACAATGCGGAATGTTCTAACCACCTGGCTACCCCTACCCTCCCGTCCTTCCACGCATCGCAATTAGACGAAGGAGACAGATAAGGAGAAATAAGAGGAAAAGCAATAGAACCTGTAATGACTGAAAGTGTTTTGTCTGTCCTCGTAAAATGTGTGGTGTGTGTGTGTGTGTTTGGTGTTTTGGTTGTGTGGTGTGTGTTGTGTGTGTGTGTGTGTGTGTGGTGTGTTTGTATCGAATGCGAAAGTTTTATTCATTAAGGCCATTGGCCCCTCATGAAGGGGTGTGTGTATAATAAAACAGCATTCCAAAACAAGTTCATAAGATACATTTATAACAGAAAGAATAGTACCTCAATACAATAGTATTTCTAATTTAAAAGCTTATACAAATTAAATTGCAAGTCGCATAATAATCTTCGTTATAATGACATAAGTATACAAAGTATAAACATGGAAGGACAGCACACATATTTTGCGTATCAACTGATTCTACAGAGCATTTAACATTGGTCAACATAATACAAATGAACTTCATTAGCGACAGACCCTTACATAATGGACCAAGAAATCTTAAACACAATGTTGCTAAGTCGAAGATTGTTCATTTAACAATTTCAACACTCCAAGTCTTAATTTTGTCATAATATGTTAAAAGATGGTCTATCCATGTTCATTGACAAATATAAAGGAATTTTACCTATAAAACGAAACTGCCCTATACAAACTAAAACGATCACTCTCTGAATATGACTGGGACACACTCTCCACCACAATCTATCATCTAGTGCGCAGTACTTCGTATAAACCCATTTAATATCCTCTCCACTTGATTGAACCAATACATCACACATCCTACTCCACCGTAATTTGAACCTCATTTTGTTACCCAATCTTTTTTTCCCCCATTCATCTAAATTAAATAACAAAAGGTATCGTTTTTTGGGGGGTAACTATGATTATCGCATTCGTATAATATTTTCATCCAGTACTAAACACATCTGCACGATGGAATTCACATAACAATGATTGGATAGCGCTTAGTTACTGCATAGACAAAGATCATTGGTTGTTTTCCACATCAGATACTCCAAAAATTTTTTTATAGTGCAAATTAATAAATTTTTTCACATTGTAATTATCCCAAAAGACCACCATAGGATCAGCTTCATACAGTGTGATGGCGGAACCTACATCAAATAATTGTATACTATAATTCAAGAGAAGCTATTGAGAGAAGAGAGAGAAGAGAGAGAGAGAGAGAGAGAGAGCAGAGAAGAGAGAGAGATGCTGTGTCGCGTGCCGTATGTGTGTGACAAAGTCAAAGTCAAGTCAAGTTTAACTTCAAAGTCACACTTTAACTTTTCCAATCTGGTAACATTAATAACAGTGCATTTGCTTTTTTTCATCAAGCTACTAGCTAAAGAAAAAAAAGCAGAAAAAAAAGATACATGTATTTGTAAACATAGAATATAAACCTAATCTATTATAAACTATACAACTCCAACAAGAAAAACAAGAACCTATGCATATGGTGAATTTAAAACAAAAGAAAAAAAAACAGAAAAATATTAGACTTTATCACAATCAAATAATTCAAATAAACCTTCTCTTGAAAAAATTATCCGTCAAACACTAACAAACAAGCAACAGAAGAAAAAACCAAACCAAAAACAAACAAAAAGACAAAACAGAAAAAAATTAAAAACCCACACCAACTGCTTCCCCCCCCCCCCCCACACACACACATACAACACAAATCTTCAACCAATCATACACTGAAACAACACATAAAAAGGAAAAAGTTGATGGTTGAAACAAATATGTCTTGAGGCTGGGATTACAAGTTTCATAGGTAGGCCTCTGTCGAAGAGAGAGAAAGTTGTCCAGATGGATGGACCAGAAATAGAAGATCATTCATTCATTCATTCATTCTTCCAGATATTTGAGTATGTAGTACTGATTGTAAAGCTAAGCTTGGCCCAACACAATGTGTTCTTTTTCGTGCGTCCTAAAATAATAATAATAGTAATAATAATGTCACTGCAATCACAAACGTATGACTTGTTCAGTTTTATCAATAAGGTCGTGTCTGGCCTGTCTGTCCTGTCGTCTCTCTTCCTGGCTGCTTCTCTGTCTGTCTGTGGGTCTTCCGTATGTCCTGTCTCTTTGTGTGTGACAGTTTTTTGAAGTATTGTAAGTAACATCACCTCTCTCTGTCGTCTCTCTCTATCTTTTATCTCTCTCATTCACACACACACACACCGCACATACAGAGAGAGATAGACAGAACAGAAAGAACAGACAGATTTTTATGAGTGAGCGTGCGTGAGGTGTGTGTGTGTGTGTCGTGTGTGTTGATGTGTTGTGTGGTGTGGTGTGTGGTGTGTGGTGTGTGTGTGTGTGGGTGAGTGTGAGGGGGGGGAAAGAGAAGAGAGAGAGAGAAAGAAGAAGAGAGAAGAGAGAGAGAAGAGAGAGAGAGAGAAAGAAGAGAGAGGAGAGAGAGAAGAGAAAGAGAGAGAGAGAGAATGAGAATCGAAATGCTAACTGACTGACCATCAAGAAGTCAAAATCAACGGACATGAAATTGCATCAACAGTTGGTTTGGTGAGTTTTACTTTATCACCTAGTCATCATCAGCATTCATTATATGATGATAACCTAGCAAATGTTTCTAGAAGCATCCGCCTCTCTCCTAATGTTTACTAGCCGACTGTCTGAGATGACCTAGTGTATTGAGATTTATAGTACTATGTGTGTCTCTGGTGGTCTTGGTGTTTCTGTGTGCGTGTCCCTGTCTTGGTGAGCTCTGAATCTCTGGTGTCCGGCCCCGTCTGGTCTTGTCTGTCCTGTCCTGATCCCAGTCTGGCTCTCTCTCTCTCTCTCATCTTTCTCTCTCTCTCTCTCGCTCTCTCTCTCTCTCCTCTAATCTTTTTATATCTCTCATTCACCCCCATCACACACTTACAGAAAGAAGAGAGACAGACAGAAAGAGACAGAACAGATAATGGACAGAGTGACAAACAGCAGAGACAGAAAAATAATAGGACTGAGACAGAAAGACATGATGAAACAGACCGCATAAGCATATAGAATAATAGACAAACAGACAAAGAAAGGCCCATGAATCTGAATGAATGAATGAATGAATGAAGGAATGAATGAATGCAATGATCTCACTATTTCTCTCACTATCTTTCTTGGTCCATCTTTCTTTTCTGTCCCATCCCATCTGGAACAAAAACCTTCCCTCTCTCCTCTCTCCCTCTCTTCTCCCTCTCCATCTCTTCGAAAAGATAGGCCTACATATACACCAAAACATTTAAAAAAAAAATCCAACCAACTAAAAAAAAATATAAAATCCGCAGCCCCAAAAGACAATATTTGTTTCATCAAAATCAAACCTAACATTTTTTTATTTTTTTTTTTTCCTCTTATTTTTTTTTTTCAAACATCAAATTCTCAAAACCTGGCCCAACTAGCCAAAACTTCAAAACAACCTAAAAAAATCCCATTAAACCCCTGTCCAAAGTTCTAAAAAAACCAGCCTTGGTGTGTGTGTGTTTGTGTGTGTTGTGTGTTGTTTGTGTGGGTGTGAGTGCAGCGCGGGCGCGTGTCGTGTGCGTGTGTAATGCTATAATAAAGGTCGGTACAAAATTTTGAATTTTGTTTAAGCTTTTGAGATAGTTATTGGCTGCATGACCTCTGTAAGAATAAGTAGAATGCAAGCGCTCCGATTTGACTTTGCATGATATACTGCTATACAAATTCCCATTATTATTATTATTATTATTATTATTATTATAATTTTCGGGACCCACGGACAAAAAAGCATTGTTTGGGCCAAGCTAGCTACAATCTGTACTTACATCCAACCAAACTACACACAAACACAAAAGATATCAGGACAAACCGACAGAAACCAAACAGGCATGACAGAAGACAAGAAGCAGACACGAGAAGAGAGAAGAGAAGAGAGAGAAGAGAGAGAGAGAAGAGAGAGAGAGAGAGAGAGAGAGAGAAGAGAAGAGAGGAGACAAACAGACAGACAACAGACAGACAGACAGGAGCAAGGTACGTACACCTTATGAAAAAACCCGAAACAAGTCATACATGTGATATTGTC
>CM054157.1:52235080-52247580 GCA_028751875.1 Rapana venosa
GACATGAAAAACATAAAACGGACGGGTGCTATAGCCAAGTGCTCAAAACCTTTTGATTTCTGTCCTCCGTGAGTCCATGAAGTCGTGGGTTCGAATCTCGTCTAGCGGTTTAAGGTTGGAGATCTTGGGGCTGTTGTTTTTTTAACGATTTTCCTGGTCCATTTAAACGAACATGCCTCCCAGTGCTGTATCCCTTCGGGTATATATATATATACAAAGATATATATATATGATATATAAGAGGAGAGATGAGAGAGAGAGAGGAGAGAGAGAGAGAGAGAGAGAGAGAGAGAGAAGAGAGAGGAGAGAGAGAGAGAGAGAGAGAGAGAGAGAGAGAAACTCAAAACTCGTAACTCGAAATGTTCGAACTCGAACTCGACTCGAAATGTTTTTATTCAGTATACCTTGGCCCCTACGAAGGTGGGTACAATACGACGCCATTTCAAGCCAAACAGTGGCCAGGGTTCTAAATGTTAATCTTAATCTGTAAACATGCCATTTTCTATATGTAGATAAACATAAAGCACAGAGTATTTTGATAGCAAATGGTTTAATTAACCTGAAAAAAGAAAATCTTCATTATTTTGATTATGTTCATTCCAGTTGTGCCACGTATAAACTTTTTACAAATCAGCAGATAGCAAAAACATAATTATTTACACTTTTACCTGTGTCTGATATACACAAAACAACCATGATCTTCACCAGCACTTTTACCAAGTTAGAATACATGCATTAAGATTGATACACCTATTTACCATATCATTGCTACTATGTTACATAGTCCTCATAGCATCTATAACCAAAAACATGACGTACCTGCAATACTGAAACATTGATAATCTTTTTTCTATGATATCTGGGACAAGAGAGAGAGAGAGAGAGGAGAGAGAGAGAGAGAGAGAGAGAGAGAGAGAGAGAGAGTGAGAGAGAGAGAGAGAGAGAGAGAGAGAGACGCACGTACAGAGGATCGAATATGCACGTTAAAGATCTTGTCATTCATGTTCAGGGTTTCGGTGGACTACAGAAAGACAAACATGCCCAGCATGCATCCTGTACACAAATGAAATAAGTTGCTCTGAGGTCGGAATGGGTTGGCTGAGGTTAGGAGGCAGATTTCCTAAACAGAGAGTGAGAGAGAGAGAGAGAGAGGAGAGAGAGAGAGAGAGAGAGAGAGAGAGAGAGAGAGAGAGAGAGACATTCAGACACAAAGACAGTCAGACAGAGAGGAGACAGACAGACAGAGACAGACACACAGACAGAAGCAGACACACAGAGAGAGACAGAGAGACAGACAGAGACGCAGAGAGGGAGAGAGAGAGAAAAAGAAAACAGAGACAGAAAGAGAGAGGGAGGAAAGAGATACAGAGACAGAGACAGACAGAGATACACAGACAGATACAAAGAGAGGGAGAGAGATACAGAGACAGAGACAGAAAGAGAGAGGGACAGAGAAAGAAAGAGAGAGAGAAAAAGAGACAGGCACAGAGATACAGAGAAAGACAGAGAGACAGAGAAACAGAGAGACAAGACAGACACAGAGAGAGAGACAGACAGACAGACATACACAGACAGATACAGAGAGATAGAGAGAGAGATACAGAGACAGAGACAGAAAGAGAGAAGGACAGAGAAAGAAAGAGAAAGAGAGAGAGTCAACAGAGACAGAGAAAGACAGAGACAAACACAGAGAAAGAGATACAGAGAGACAGAGACAGACAGACAGAGAGACAGACAGACAGACAGACAGAGAGACAGAGACAGAGGAGACAGAGAGACAGAGAGAGAGAGAGTCAAACCAACCATTCTTATCTTTACCGAAGTCAGACCGAAACAAAAAAAAGAGCAAGCATCGACAGAAGCCCATGTGGTCTAACCTTCTTCAAAAGTAGTCCCAAGGTTTTCGAGATCAACCCAAAACTCTGGCCCAGGAAGTACTGACTTGATATCGATGATGATAACTACACAGACACGGACAGATCGCTCCCACTACCATGGTCCTTTCACAAACAGATTTTTGGTTAATGACTCTGTCAGACTGCACAGTGATTTGGTAAGTGTATCGACTTCTTCTTCTTGTCCTTCTTGTTCTTGTTCTTGTTCTTGTTCTTGTTCTTCTTCTTGTTCTTCTTCTTCTTCTTCTTTTTTTCTTCGTCTTCTTCTTCTTCTTCTTCTTTTTCTTCTTCTTCTTCTTCTTTCTTTCTTCTTCTTCTTCTTTTTCTTTTTCTTGTTGTTGTTGTTCTTCTTCTTCTTTTTTTTTCTTCTTCTTCTTCTTCTTCTTCTTCTTTCTTCTTTTCTTCTTCTTCTTCTTCTTCTTTTCTTTTTCTTCTTCTTCTTCTTCTTTTCTTTTCTCTTCTTCTTCTTTTTCTTTTTTCTCTTCTTTTTCTTCTTTTCTTCTTCGTCATCATCATCATCATATCATCATCATCATCATCATCTTTCTTCTTCTTCTTCTTCTTCTTCTTCTTCTTCGTCACCGTCGACATCTTCTTCTTCCTCTCCTCCTCCTTCTCCTCCTCCTCCTTCTCCTCCTCCTTCTCCTTCTTCTTCTTCTTCTCCTTTTTCTCCCTCCTTCTTTATCGTCATTGTCGTTCAACGCTTGGACAGCAACTACTGTTATCTGACATTTGAGCAAAAATGCATTGGGCTGCCGTTAAACACCTGACAAATCAGGCCCAGCGCATCCGAATTTTTGGCGTGAGGATGAGGTGTTATCTTTGAAGTCTTTCTGGAAAAGAACAAGACAGGAGAATGGACCACGAAGGCAGAAAATAGACCTCCCAAAAAAAGAGGTGATAGGAAGAAAAGGAACAAGACAGAAACAAAGAAGAGAGACAGAACAGAGAAAACTCCTAGCAAAGAGTTTCCAAAAGGTGGGGATGCTGTTTATACTGACAGGCCCCCAGGATCCCCCAGGGGAAGACCAAGACAGATGATGGGCAAGATTGGACAGGCAATAGGCTGGCTGAGGGCATGTGACTGGTGTAAAACAGACTGCCTCGGAGATCCATGGCACATCAATCTTCTTCTTGGGACAGCGCCTGATCCAGTCCAATGTCAATATTCTCATATCTGAATAAAAACTGATAGCATCCATTTTGGTAGAAGATTTGATGTGAACTTTGAAAAGATTAATTTTGTCCCTTAAAAGTCGTGGCTATACTTAAGTAATGGTTGCTAATATCAAGAGGATGGGAACATAGCTCAGTGGTCAGAGCACTTGCTTTCCCCAAGCTATGGATAAGCAGCATCGAGTGTGGTTATCAAGTTGATGGGTGACTGTGAGCCTTTGCTTCAGCACAATCCCCCAGTTCACTCAGCTGTCATTGGTTACCTGCCCTCTTTAGGGACAGGGAAGGCAAAGCAGCGAGGGAGAGGAGATAGGCGCTGTCCTCAATATGCTGGTCTCTGGAAAAGCTGGGGTCTCTGACATCTCACTCCCCAACAAGGGCATAGATTATGGGACATCTTTACCTTAACTTCTTTGTCAAATGCTCATACAGCAACTCCTGAGACCCTGACAAATGCTGTCATGCACTGAAGGCTCTTCAGAGGTCAGAAGAGTTTGTCCCTCATCGGCAGGTCAGTAGGCCAGATACTGGCCCTCAGGTTTTGGTGTGTTGGCCAGGTTAAAAAAGGAGGTAAAGGAGTCCTATAACCTATATGGTCGTAGGGGAGCGAGGTGTCAGAGACCCCACTTCTCTAATGCCAGCATATTGAGGGTGGCGCCCATCTCCTTTCCCTTGCTGCTTTACCTTCCCTGACCCTAAAGAAGGCAGGTACCCATTTACAGCTGGGTGAACTGGGGGAACTGTACTGAAGCCAAGGTGCCCAAACGGTCACCCATCCAACTGGTAACCACGCTCGATGCTGCTTAACTTGGCTGGGGGAAATCGAGTGCATGGTATCTTATTTTGTGCAAAATAGGTTTGTTTAAAAATGTCTGTGCATGTGTGTGTGTGTGTTCAGAGCCATGGCAGCAGCTAACCCGGACAGCACAGACCTGGAATGTCCAGTGTGTCTCAAAGACTTCCAGGACCCCAAACTCCTGCCCTGCACTCACCTGGTGTGTCGGAACTGTGTCCTCACCTGGCTCAGCACACCTGCAGCTCAGGGAGGGTGTCCTCTGTGCCGGGCACCCATCCTCTCCTCCCCCCTCCCCGCAGGTAAAAGCCTGGACAGCTGCGTGGATGACCTGCCCACTGACCTGGCCGTCCAGTCCGTGATTCAGATCCACAGTTCCTCTCTTCCTCTCACGTCTGCAGCCTGTGTGATGGAGGCGTTGCTGCAACTTCTTACTGTCTGCAGTGCACCGTCAAGCTGTGCGAATTCCTGCATCCAGAAACATATGAGAATTCCCTGTTTGCAGAATCACGTGGTGGAAGATTTGAAACAGCTGACCGCAGAGCGATTGGCCCAGACCTGCCGCATGCCGTGCAAGACCACGCTGATAGGCTGGTGGAGTTGTATTGCTCCTCCCACCAGGAGCTCATTTGCATGCTGTGTTTCCCGACCAATCACCGTGAGTGTGGCGAGGTGCAAGCCGTGAGTGACGTGGCCAGACAGAAGAGGGCGGAGCTGAAGGACTGGGCTGACAGGCTGCTGGGTCAGGAGGCCAGGCTGTCAGCACAGGTCTGTCTGCCTGTCTGTCTGTCTGTGTTGTCAGAGAGGCCAGTCTGTCAGCTCCTCTGGCTTTCTTATAAGTGGTTTTACCTTTCTGACTGCCTGTCTCTGTCTGTCTGTCTGTCTGTCTGTCTCTCTCTCTCTCTCTCTCTCTCTCTCTCTCTCTCTCTCCTCTCTCTCTCTGTGACTTGTGTACTGCTGTCAGTCCCAGCAGATATGATTCTTGCATGAAATTGGAGCCCCTCTCTTCAACGAGAACATGTTGGCTTAAAGGGCAGCATCATTCTTCTTCCCTGTTTGTGTCGTAGCTTAAATCTGACCTGTACTGCTGTATGGGTCAGAAGCCCGGACATGGAAAGAGACATAATAATGTCATCCATAATGTGGTTCTACAAGCGACTTCTAAGAGTCAAATGATCAGACAGAAGAACAAATGAAAGCATTCTTGATGAACTCTCCATGCAAAGACAAATGTTGGTTGAAACTGATACACTCAGACTGAAACATGTCAGTCATACAAACAGAAACACACAAACAAGTCTGATGACGCTGACAGTTCTCCAAGGTAAGGTTGAGGGCAGAAGGAAAAGAAAGGCAGACCCCCAACATCCTACATTGCCATCATCATCACTGAGGTCAGTGGTCTGGGAGGAGGGCTATGTACAGGAGATGGTAGAACTCAGCAGAGACAGAGAGAAAGATGGCAAACCCTGGTGGCATTGCATGGAGCTCCTACCAACGACAGCGGTGATGAAGACAGTTGACAGATGAGGTGTGAGTGTATTTGTTTCTCTATCAGAGGGTTTTGTCTGAAGAATTTTGCCAAGGACAACTTTCTCGTTAACCTGGGCTCTTTTCCGTGTGCTAAAAATATGCTATCGTCACATGTGAAAGGAGGCACCGTGGTCGAGTGGTTTAGGCGGTCAACTCATGATCCAGAGGTCGCGGGTTTGATCCCCGCTCGGCTCGGTGTTGTGTCCTTGGGAAAGACACTTTACTCCTATTTTCCTCACTCCACCCAGGTGTACAAGTGGGTACCAGCTCTGCTGGGGAAGTATCTGGCGACAGACTAACGTCCTGTCACAGGGGTGGTGAAAAACCATCAGTTCGCTTAACGCTACAGAAACCGGGATAAGCTCCGGCTCTATGGGCCTTCTGGCTCGAAAGAACATACTTTTTTTTTTTTTACTTTACATGTGAAAGACCAGCACCCAGACCTCCACTTGAAGTCTAGGGGGTGAAGGGGGAGGGGGGCAAAGTTTCAAAGGAGGGGGGGGGGGAATCAAACCCTCAAGAAGTGTGTCATCGCTAGGCCATCAATCCACCTTGGTCCATTCTCCTGCCAGGTTTTTTCCCCAGAAAGACTTAAATGATAACAGTTCTCTTCCAAGCTGAAGTGGGATGATACGCTAGGCCTTACTTGTCAGGCATCTAACGGCAGCGCAACGCTTTTTCTCTCATAGGTAAAGGTAAAGGAGGTAAAGGAGTCTCATAACCTATAAGGTTGTAGGGGAGCGAGGCGTCAGGGACCTCACTTCTCTAGGGCCAGCATATTGAGGGCGGCGCCCATCTCCTCTCCCTCGCTGCTTTACCTTCCCTGACCCTAAAGAGGCAGGTACCCATTTACAGCTGGGTGAACTGGGGGAACTGTACTGAAGCCAAGGCGCGCAAACGGTCACCCATCCAAGTGGTAACCACGCTCGACGCTGCTTAACTTGGCTGGGGGAAAGCGAGTGCTCCGACCACTGAGCTATCCCGTCTCTCATAGGACAGACAAGAATAGTTGCTGTCTAAGCGTTGGATGGGGAAGAATCTGTCTGACAAACTGGAAGTCAATCTTGCAAGCTTTCTGTCTCATTCTGTCTTTGTCTCTGTCTCTCTCTGTCTCTCTGTTTCTGTCTGTCTCTCTGTCTCTCTCTTTTTTTTCTCTTTCTCTATCTATCTATCTGCCTATCTATCTATCTATCTGTCTGTCTGTCTGACTGTCTTTCTGTCTTTCTATCTATCTATCTATCTATCTATCTATCAGTCTGTCTATCTATCTGTCTGTCTATCTATCTCTATCTATCTACATCTATATCTCTATCTATTTGTCTATCTAGCTATAACTAGCTAACTTGAAATGCTTGTGTGTGTGTGTGTGTGTGTGTGTGTGTGCGTGCATGCCTGCATGTGTGCGTGTGTGCGCGCATGTGTGTTATCATCTCAAACAGCAAAACATGGATTCCACAACAATAAATGATGCATATTTACATGCACGCCAGTGTGTGCATATGATAATGTCTGTGAACATGAATATGAACGTGTGATGGGAACGTAGCCTAACACATAGGCCTAATAATGGGCAAGCATGGCACACACACCCTTTGATCAGAAAACTACAATCTTCATTAATTTATGATTATAATTATCTGCGTCTTCTCTTTCCACGTTAAGATACAAGCAAGCCGGAACGAGTACAAGCAATTCCAAAAGAAAGCGGAAGACGCCTTCGACGATCTGGAAACCATTCTCAAACAGCAGCGTCGAACTGTCATGGCCGACATCCAAACGGAAGTGGAAGCGAGACTGACGTCACTGAGCAGGATGGAGGCACACAGAACCGGTTTAAAAGCCCGCGCGGGATTGGTGAAGAAGTTGGCGTCGTCTGCTTCTAATGACGCCTTGCTTGGGATGCTGGGAAGGCTGAAGAGAAGTGAGCAGACGACAACAGAGAACATGGAAGCCGTGGCCTTCACCTTTAGGCTGGAGGAAGTCGCACGCTTGAAAGAA
Source organism: Rapana venosa (assembly GCA_028751875.1). Taxonomy (NCBI): domain Eukaryota; kingdom Metazoa; phylum Mollusca; class Gastropoda; order Neogastropoda; family Muricidae; genus Rapana; species Rapana venosa. Next base: position 52,242,476 of record CM054157.1, read on the forward strand.
GCTATTTTGAGCTTAGGTAACCTCTGTGTATGTGTGTGTGTGCGTGTGCGTGAGCATGTGTGTGTGTGTGTGTGTGTGTGTGTGTGTGTGTGTGTGTGTGTGTGTGTGTGTTGTGTGTGTGTGTGTGTGTGTGTAAATGTGGTGTGGTGTGATGTGGTGTGGTGTGGGGGTGGGGTGATGTGTGTGTGTTTGTGTGTGTGGGGGGGGGTGGGGGGTTGTGGTGTGTTCCTGTGAGTGTTGTGTTGTGTGTGTTGTTGTGTTGTGTTGTGTTGTATTGTGTGTTGTTGTTATGTTGTATTGTGTGTGTTTGTGTGTGTGTGTGTGTGTGTGTGTGTGTGTGTGTGTGTGTGTGTGTGTGTGTGTGTGTGTGTGTGTGTGTGTGTTGTGTTGTGTTGTGTTGTATTTGTGGTGTGTGTGTGTGTGTGTGTGTGTGTTGTGTGTGTGTGTGTGTGTGTGTGTTGTGTGTGTGTGTGTGTGTGTGTGTGTGTGTGTGTGTGTTGTAGTGTGTGTGTATCTGTCTGTCTGTCTGTTTGTCTGTCTGTCTTTTACCTGTTTGTCTTTTTTTCTGCCTGTCTATTTGTCTGTCTGCCTGTCTGTCTGCCTGTCTGTCTGTCTGTCTGTCTGTCTGTTTGTTTGTCTGTCTATCTGACTGTCTGTCTGTCTGTCTGATGCTTCAACATTGGGTGAATGAATACCCATAGTGTGGCCTTCGTGGTCGGTGTGGCTATAAACATCATGAAATAAAATAACTAAAAGTAAAATGAAATAAAATCGAATAAAATTAAATAAAGCCACATAAAATTTTAAAAATTTTTAATATAATAAAACGCGCGTGTGTGTTTACATTTGTATTTGTAAAAAACTGTTAATTGTGCGCGTGTGTGTGTTTACATTTGAATTTGTAAAAATCTATTAATCGTAACTGGCTGCATGTGAAAGAATAGGATGAATGAGAGCGCTTTGATTTGTTTTTTTTGCAAGATTTAGCGCTGTATAAATTCCATGTATTATTATTATCATTTAAAACAAAACAAAAAAGACAATAATAAAATGAAATGAAATAAGATAAGATTTTTACAAAAAGAAACAAACTAAAACAAAATAAAATTTTAAATAATAAAATGAAACGAAATAACCCCCCCCCCCCCCCCCCCAAAAAAAAAAAAAAAGAATACAACAAAATAAGACAAAATACAACAAAATAAGACAAAATACAACAAGACAAAATACAACAAAACAAAATACAAACCAAATAACAGAAAATACAATAGAGCAAAATGAAACAAAACAAAAAACAAAAAACAAAATGAAATAAGATGAAATAAAATAACGCAAAATAAACTATTATAAAAAATAAAACAAAACAAAATAAAATAAAATAAAGTAAAAGAAAACCGCACAGCGTTGTTTCTTGCAGGAGGCAGAAAAAAACTGACAGGTCAGGCCACGTCAGGATGCTCCGCCACCACCACCACCACCCCTCCAGCTCCTTGCATGGCCTCCGCAACATTGCCAACATCGAGAGCAACATCCGCAACAACATCACTGCAACCATCGACGGCCGCCCCTGCCGCAACAGCAACATTGCCAATGTCGACAACAACAGCAGCCCAGGTGACAGCAACGTCGGCTGCAGCAACAGCGGCAACAACAAGACCATCGCCAGCAGCAACATCAGCAACAGCGGCAACAACAAGAACATCGCCAGCAGCAACATCAGCAACAGCGGCAACAACAAGACCATCGCCAGCAGCAACATCAGCAACAGCAGCAACATCAGCAGCAACACTTGCCACGACTGCTCCTGTGCCATTGACGGCAAAGACAACATCGACTACAACGCTTACGGCGAAATCCACCTCGCCACAGTCTGCGCCCACAGTTGCCACGGTGGCAAAGTCACCACAGTCGATGGTGGTAGCAGCGGCGAAATCGACATCGACAACAGGTGAGGCGAAAGCAGCATCACTGCAAGTGACAACAGCACCTGCGGCAAAAGTAACGCAGTCAAAGACACCTGCGCCGAAAGCCATATTGCCATTGTCGACAGCAACATCTGCGGCGAAAGCAACGTCGACAACACTTGCGGCGAAAGCAGTGCCGACAACACTTGAGACGAAAGCAACGTCAACAACGCTTGCGGCGAAAGCAGCCTCGACAACATTTGATGCGAAAGCAACGTCAACAAAACTTGCCGCGAAAGCAGCGTCGACAACAACACTTATGAGGAGAGCGGTATCAACAACATCACTTGCGGTAAAAGCAAGCTCAATGACGACACTTGCGGCGAAAGCGACATCGACAAAAGTTGCCGCAAAGCCAGTACCGACAACACTTGCGGCGAAGGCAACAACACCAGCAACACTTGCGGCGAAGGCAACCTCGACGACAGCAACACTTTCGGCAAAACGAACAACACCAACAACACTTGCGGCGAAAACACCACTGCCACAATCCACGGCAACCCCTGCAACATTGCAAGCACCCACACCTTCGCCGGCGGCAAAGTCAACATCAACAACAACAGCGGCAAAAGCAGTATTGGCAAAATCCACGGCGAATTCTTCGGCGATATCGCCACCATCGACAGCAACCTCTGCGGCAATATTGCCACAGTCGACGGCAACATCTTCGGCAACATTGCCACAGTCGACGGCAACATCTTCGGCAACATTGCCACAGTCGACGGCAACCTCTTCGGCAATGTTGCCATCGTCGACGAGCACCCAGGCGGCAGCGGTAACGTCGCCACAGACCGGCTCCACATCTCAGCCAACAGGGAAAGAGATGATTCAGATGCTGAAGCCAGGAGTCAGAGTGATTGCTGGCGAGGGTTGGATGAGCAAGAAAGAAGTAAGTAGTAGTAGTAGTAGTAGTAGTAGTAGTAGTAGTAGTAGTAGTAGTAGTAGTAGTAGTAGTAGTAGTTGTAGTAGTAGTAGTAGTAGTAGTAGTAGTAGTAGTAGTAGTAGTAGTAGTAGTAGTAGTAGTAGTAGTAGTAGTAGTAGTAGGTGTGTAGTGGTTAGTAGAGTTAGTAGTAGTAGATAGTAGTAGTAGTAAGTAGTAGTAGTAGTAGTAGTAGTAGTAGTAGTATGTATTAGTATGTATAGGAGTAGTTAGTAGTAGTAGGTAGTAGTAGTAGTAGGTAGTAGTAGTAGTAGTAGAGTAGTAGTAGTAGTAGTAGTAGTTGTAGTAGTAGTAGTAGTAGTAGTAGTAGTAGTAGTAGTAGTAGTAGTAGTGGTGTAGTGGTGTGGTAGGTGGTGGTAGAGTAGTAGTAGTAGTATGTAGTAGTAGTAGTAGTATGTAGTAGTAGTGAGTGAGTGGTGGGTGGTAGTAGTGGTGTAGTTAGTAGGTAGTAGTAGTAGAGTAGTAGTAGTAGTAGTATGTAGTAGTAGTAGTAGTAGTGTGTGTAGTAGTAGTAGTAGTGGAGTGAGTGAGTAGTAGTAGTAGTGTGTGTAGTAGTAGTAGTAGTGTAGTAGTAGTAGTAGTAGTGAGTGTAGTAGTGTTAGTATAGTAGTAGTAGTAGTAGTAGTAGGTATAGTTGTAGTAGTAGTAGTAGTAGTAGTAGTAGTAGTAGTAGTGGTGGTAGTGGTGGTGTAGTAGTAGTAGTAGTATGTTAGTAGTAGTGGTAGTGGTAGTAAGTAGTAAGTAGTATAGTTAGTAGTGTAGTAGTAGTAGTAGTAGTAGTAGTAGTTATGTTGGTAGTAGTAGTAGTAGTAGTAGTAGAGTATATATATATATATGTAGTATATATATGTATGTATATATATATATATATATATATATATATATATATATATATATATATATATATATATATTTATATATGTGTGTGTGTGTGTGTGTGTGTGTGTGTGTGTGTGTGTGTGTGTGTGTGTGTGTGTGTGTGCGTGTCGTTGTCTTATACTTATTTGTATTCTTCCCTTTTGTTTCAATTTCTTTATTTGCATTGAGATTATCTATTTGTGCATTATTGTTGATAATTACTATATTGGTCTGCACATGTTATTTGAAAAAAGAATTTTTTAAACAACTCTCTGACATTTACTAGTCAGACTGACATCCACTAGGGGACTGGATGTAAAAAAAAAAAAAGCACATAACTTCTTATTCCACTATCCTCGATAATATAACAGAATTTTTTTTTTAAATTAACTTTTATTTGATTTTATCAGGATGGCGGAGGCCCGGGGACTGTGATCGAGGTGGTAAAGCATCCCATCTCAAGTGCCGTGTTTGTCAAAGTGCAGTGGGACCTCACGGGGATTCTTGGGGTCCACCGTATGACGGAACAACGAGGCGAACTGGACCTTTTGTGACAGTAGGCTGTTGTCACAAGCAGCAGCAACAATATCGATGGGGATAATGATAATATACGGAGTTGATATAGCGCTGAATCCTGTGGGTAAAGCGAACGAATCAAAGCGCTAGCGTTCAAATCGTTCACACGCTTGCAACTTTTAACCGTTCATAGAAAAATAAATTGAAAAATCGTGTGCGCGCATACACGCACACACACAGACACAGACACATACATCGCATACACGCACGCATACACGCACACACAGACACACACAACACAGCACAACATGTGAAAAAGCAAATAAGTGCTTATTCCATTATCCTCGGTATATAAGAAAAAGTGAAAAAAAATAATTTAAAAAACACACACAACACACACAACAAACACACCACAACACACACACAGCACACACCAACACACACAACACACACACACACACACACACACACACACACAACACACACACACAACACACACACACACAACCACAACACAACACACAACACACACAACACACACACACAACCACACACACACACACACACACACAACACACACCACCACACACACACACACACGCACAACAAACACCAACACACACACCACACACAAACACACACACACACACACAACACACACGAACACACCACACACACACACACACAACAACACACACACACACACACACACACACACACACACACAACACACACACACACACACACACACACACACACACACACACACACACACAACACATACAACTTCCAACACAGGAGAGATGAGAGTCTAAAAACAACAAAGT
>CM054157.1:52252580-52260080 GCA_028751875.1 Rapana venosa
TATTTGGGTTTTTTTTTTCCAAATTATATTTTGTTTGTTTGTTTTTGCGTTCCTCAGCTATACTCCCAGGTATTCAGATGCTGAGATTTTTTTTTTGTTTTTTGGTCAGGGGGAGGAGTGTGGGGTTTTTTTGGTTTATTATTTTTTTGGCTAGAACTCAAGAGGTTTTACCAATGGCGAATTATCTTTTAAAGGGATGGGGGGGGGGGGGGTTGGTTTCTTCGGATAGAGCTCTGATGTTCACCAATGGTGAGAATTTTTTTGTGTGAAATTGTATTTTGTTTGTTTGTTTGCTTTTGTGATGGTTTTCAGATGCTGAGATTTCTTTTTAGTAAAGGGAGGATTGGGGTGGGGTGGGTGGAGGGGGGGGGCATTGTTTTGTTTTTGCGTTCCTTAGCTAGAGTTCCGAGGTTTACCATTGGTGGGATTTTTTTATTTTTTGGTATTGTGTGCGTGTGTGTGTGTGTAGGGGGGGGGGGGAGTTGCTTTTTGTTGGGTTTTTTGTGTGTGTTCCTCAGCTACAACTCCAAGTTTCACCAATGATAAGATCTTTTTTTTTGGGGGGGGGGGGGGAGGGGTGGAAGCTTTTCTTGTTTGTTTTTTGCACCGAGGTTTACCAATGGTGAGATTTTTTTGTTTTTGAAGTTGCTTTTTGAGGGGTTTGTTTTTGTGATCCTCGGCTTGAGCTCTGAGGTTCACCAATAGTGAGATTTTTTGTTTGGGCCTGGTGGTTAGAGCGTTGCACTGGCGATCTAATGGCCCACGATTCAGACACCAACACGGCATGCATTCCTGGAGATTTGTTTCTTCTCCGGAGTTGACATCAGTGCTGACTCCACTAAAGCCCTGGAGAAGAAACTGGTAACGTGTGAGATGAAGTGCTTGAGGAAAGCCGTCAACAAGACCAGGAGAGACAAGATCAGAAACGAGGGGATCAGAAACATGGTAGGAGGAGCCACACCCGTCCTACACCATATTGAACAACAACGAACCAAGTGGTTCGGGCACCTCACACGGATACCGCCAAACCAGCCAGCCTTGCGTGCTTACAACTTGAGGTACTCTGGCACGAGGGCCAGAGGTAGACCCAGGCGACGCTGGAGTGATTCCGTGGCAGAAACGCTGAAAGTCCATGCATTGTCTGTCCCTCCTCCAAGCTACCCGCCTTGCAGCAGACAGACAGTTATATCTCCCCGCGACGCCACAGAGTACAAGCGGAAGGAAAAAGTAAAGTAAAAGTAAAGCTGACTCCACTGCTCCCCCCTCCCCCACCCCGCCCCACCACCCCCCCACCCCCAATCCTCCCCCCCCCCCCAAAAAAAAAAAGAAAGTTCTTCGGATGAGACTATAAACCGATGTCCCGTGCGAGAAGGCTCGCAGAACATCTTGCGCATACGTTAAACCCCGTTCCGCTTTTTTGGGGAAGAGTAGGCCATTAACGGGTGATAAAGTTTACATAGCCGAATGCACACTGGTGCCATGTTTAGGTATCCTCTCTGAAGTCGAACTATAGCTACCTTAATGGTGGGTAAACGGCTGCATTTACCACCCCCTAAAAAATAATTCATCATTGGTGAACAGTGGAGCTTTAGCAGGGGAGTATATGAAAGCAGCGTCGAGCGTGGTTACCAGTTGCATGGGTGACCGTTTGCGCGCCTTGGCTTTAGTACAGTTCCCCCAGTTCACCCAGCTGTAAATGGGTACCTGCCCTCTTTAGGGTCAGGGAAGGTAAAGCAGCGAGGGAGAGGAGATGGGCGCAACCGCCCTCAATATGCTTGCCCTAAGAGAAGTGAGGTCTCTGACGCCTCGCTCCCCTACGACCTTATAGGTTATGGGACTCCTTTACTTACTTACTATATGAAAGATTTCAGAAAGTTTAAAATGAGTCTTTAAAAAAACCGTGTTTGTTGGGGGTGGGGTGGGGGTGGAGGGGTTGTTGGTGGTGGTTCTGTGTGTGTAGGTGGGTGGGTGTGGGTGGATGGGTGTGGGTGAGTGTGTGGGAGGGGGGGATGTAGGTGGGTGGGTGTGGGTAGTGTGTGTGAGTGTGTGTTTGTATGTGTGTGATGTGTGATGTATTTGATGTTTGTGTGTGTGATGTTTGTGTGTGTGTGATGTTTGTGTGTGATGTGTGTGTGATGTTTGTGTGTGATGTGTGTGTGTTGCTTGTGGGTGGGTGGGTGGGTGTGGGTGTGTTTGTGTGTGTGTGATGTTTGTGTTTGTGATGTTTGTGTGTGTGATGTTTGTGTGTGTCTGGAGGGGGGGGGGTGAGTGTGTGTGGGTGTGTGGGTGTCTTTGTGTATGTGTGTGTGTGTGCGCGCGCGCGCGTGTGGTGTGTCTTTTGTGTGATGTTTTTGTGTGATGTTTGTGTGTGTGATGTTTGTATGTGTGATGTTTGTGTGTGTGGGATGTGTGTGTGATGTGTGTGATGTTTGTGTGTGTGATGTATGTGTACATTAAAAAAATATCCAGCTGATTATTCAATCTGTTGCTTATTGTAAAACAAATACATAAATATAAACTATTGCTGGGATAAGATCTTCGTCTGTCTGTCTGTCTGTCTGTCTGTCTGAATGACTGTCTGTCTGTCTGTCTGAATGACTGGCTGTCTGTCTGTCTGTCTGTCTGTCTGTCTGTCTGAATGACTGTCTGTCTGAATGACTGTCTCTTTGGTAATATCTGTCTGCCTTTCCTTTGTAAATGCATGCGCGCGCGCGCGCGCACACACACATACACGCACGCACACATACACACACATACACCCCCCCACCCCCAGCCCCCCCCCCCCACACACACACACACAACACACACACACCCACAGGTCTCAAATTTCGATACGCAGATCTGTAACTCTCACACACCACACACCACACACACACACACACACCACCACACACCTACATCCACCCACCTACACACACAAATACACACACACACACCAGACACACCACCACACCACACACCACACCACACACCTACACCCCCACCCCCACACACCCACACACACACACACACACACACACACATCCACCCACCTACACACACAAATACACACACACACACCACACACACACACACCACACCACACACCTACCCACCCCCACCCTCATCACCCCACCACACACACATCCACCCACCTACACACACACACACACACAAACACACACACCTACACCCTCCCCACCCACACACACCACCACACCACACACATCCACCCACCCACACACACTCACACACACACACACCTACCCCCCTCCCCACCCCACCCCACCCCCCACCACACACACACACACACCACACACATCCACCCACCTACACACACACACACACACTACCCCCCTTCGCACCCCACCCATCCCTACCCCCACACACACACACACACACACACACACACACACACAACACACACACACACCCACCCCACCCCCACACACAACACACACACATCCACCCACGCACACACACACACATATACAGGTCCCAAATTTCGATACGCAAATCCGTCACTCATTACCTACCGCCACTGGCTTAAAAGACTTAGGGCCTGGTGCATGACTGAGAGACTGAGTCAAAGCCTTCCAATCTTTAATCCTTCCGCTGCCACTCTTCACATTAACGAAGGTTAGATCCCACCAGGGGACGGGATAGCTCAGTGGTCGGAGCACTCGCTTTTCCCCCAGCCAAGGTTAAGCAGCGTCGAGCGCGGTTACCACTTGGATGGGTGACCATTTGCGCCACGCCTTGGCTTCAGTACAGTTCCCCCCAGTTCACCCAGCTGTAAATGGGTACCTGCCCTCTTTAGGGTCAGGGAAGGTCAAGCAGCGAGGGAGAGGAGATGGGCGCCACCGCCCTCAATATGCTGGCCCCTAGAGAAGTGAGGTCTCTGACGCCTCGCTCCCCTACGACCTTATAGGTTATGGGATACCTTTACCTTATACCTTAGATCCCACCAAGAACGCTGACACTGTCCATAGCTGTAATTTATTTTATTTTATTTTATTTTTTTTTTTATTTATACCACTTTAAGTCACGAGATTTCTCTGCGTGAAATTCGGGCTGCTCTCTCCGGGGAGAGCGCGTCGCCACAAGAGCAGCGCCACCCTTTTTTTTTGGTGTGTCTACAACAGTATTTGTTTCCCTATCAGAGTGGCTTTTTTCTAAGAATTTTGCCAGGGACAACACTCTTGTTGCCGTGGGTTCTTTTACGTGCGCTGAATAATTATGTGTAACACACGGGACCTCGGTTTATCGTCTCATCCGAAAGACTAAGCGCCCAGACCACCACTCATTGTCTAATGGATGGGGGGAAAGTTTTGGGCCCAAACGGGATTCGAACCACCGCACACTTCTGACCCGGACTTTTCGCTTTCTAGACAGGCGCGTTACCTCTAGACCACCGATCCACTTATCTGGGAGCTATAGTATCGGATGAAGGATCAAAATTCTATCTCCAGGATAGCCCAGATCACAACTGCAATGACCAAACTGAAAGTCCTCTGGAACGACAAGAGCATCGCCATCACCTTCAAGATCTGACTGATGCGTTCCCTGGTCATATCCATATTGTTGTTGGTTTGTTTAGTTGGTTGATTTTTGTTGTTTGTTGGTTTTTTTGGTTGTTGTGTTGTTTGTTTGGTTGTTGTTTGGGTTTTTTTGTTTTGGTCTGGTTTGTTTGGTTGTGGGTTTGTTTGTTTGTTTGTTGTTTTGTTTGTTTGTTTGTTGTTTGTTGTGGGGGGGGGGGTGGTTGGTTTTGTTTGGTTGTGGTTTTTTGTTTGTTTGTTGTTGTTTTGTTGTTGTTTGGTTGGGGTTAGGCAAATACAGTTGCAGACATGAAAAAAAAAAAGGGTGGCGCAGCGCTTGTGGCGACGCGCTCTCCCGCTCTCCCCGGGGAGAGCAGCCCGTATTTCACGGAGAGAAATCTGCCGTGACTTAAAGTGGTATGAAATGAAATCTGAGCGCTTTGATTTGTTGCTTTACAAGATTCAGCGCTATATAAATTCCATACATTATTATTATTATTATTATTTTGTTGTTGTTTGGTTGGGGTTGTTTTGTTGTTGTAGTTGGGTTTTTTTGGGGGGGTGTTGCGTGCATGTGAAACGTGGACCATAACAGCAGACGTTGAAAGGAGGATTAACACAGGCGATGGAGATGAGATGCTTTCGCAATTTTTTGGGGGGGTGTAAATTCTGTCATCTGTTCCCACCGGCACACAATGGCCTACTCTTACGAAAAGCGGAACAGGATTTAACGTGTGCGAGAGATGTTCTGCGTGCGTTCGCACACACGGAGCCTCGGTTTATAGTCTCATCCGAAGGACTTTTGGGGAGAGTGGAGTCTGCACTGATGTTAACGCCAGGGGAAAATATCCCCCTTGAACGGGATTCGAACCCGGGTCGTCAGATTGCGAGCGCAATGTTCTAACCATAGGCTATCACATCCCCAGAGAGACAGAGACAGAGAGACAGACACAGACAGACTCAGGCAGAGACAGAGAGATCTGAACGAACAATCGACCAACGTCGAAAGCTGTAGTCTAACCTCCTCAAAAGCTTCACTAAAATCGTTAGCTCCAGGTCTATTTTATGATACAGAACAAACTTGGTCTGTCTACCACTCCACTGGGTGTTCTAATTATCTGAAAGCGTGACACAGACTCTTAATGAATAGGCAGTTCCTTTTCAGTGTTAGCTATCAGATTGGATTGTGAGAGTTTGATATTTTGTGTGTGTGTGTGTATGTGTTTTTATTAGTGTAGTTTTCGGATTTGTGTGATTTACAAATTGTGTGGTGATTTTTCTTTTTGGGGGGAGAGGGGTTGATCTTAAAAAGTGGTGTAGGATCGGTGTAAGGTAAGTGATAGTGTGTGGTGTGTGTGTGTGTGTGTGTGTGTGTGTGTGGTGTGTGTGTGTGTGTGTTGAGGGAGAGAGAGAACTCGAACTCGAACTCAAATGTTTTAATGAGAGTAAATGGATAAGCCAGGGGCTTCTTTACACCAGGCCCTCATGAGAAAAAAAAGGAAACCAACAAACAAACATGAAGAAATGCATAACATAAACACAATGAAGCCGACAACAAACTTAATCACTTAATTATGCATGCAATCAACTACTCACATTATCAGTCAGTTATATGATGAACCAACCAATCAATACAAATTGACTAAATACATATCTATACGCATCAAATTTTCTCTCACACATAAGGGTACATTAACACTACTGCCATCCACACTCGAACAATCATGCATTTCAACAACCAAACGAACCAATCAGCCCAACTTTTTAAAAGTCAGAGACAAAAATGGAAGCGACTGATTTTACAACAGCTATTGCAATGAAAGTAAATGATCTAACAACTCTCTTTCCACAGTCACCAGTTTATGAACGCAACACACGCATGCGCGCGCAAACACCCCCCCCCCCCCCCCAACACACACACACACACACACATATACACACACACATACCGGCACAAACAAACTCATACATGCACACGAATCAAATCAATACCCATACAAATAAACATATCATCCAACATGACACTATACCTCACAAATCCAAACCATACTACTGTAACAGAACAAAACACAAGTGCAATATTACTGACACACCTACACAAGCGCAATATTACTGACAAGCCTACACAAGCGCAGTATTACTAACAAGCCTACACAAGTGCAATATTACTGACAAACCTACAAACCTACACAATATTACTGACAAACCTACACAATATTACTGACAAACCTACACAAGCGCAATATTACTAACAAACCTACACACAGACATGGATAAATAGTAAACTAGACAAAAACCATTTCACAAAAATGATCAAAATCCGTAATTAAAGATCAAGGCAAGAAAAAGTGGCTTCACCACAAACATGTTAACATAGATTGGCAAGTAACAAACACACGACTATAGTGAAAAACCCTACCAAATATCATCTCTTTAAGATCTTTGCCATCCACACTCGCACAGGGAGGAGGGAAGAGGAGAGAGAGAGAGAGGAGAGAGAGAGAGAGAGAGAGATGAGAGAGAGGAGAGAGAGAAGAGGAGAGAGAGAGGAGAGAGAGAGATGAGAGAGTTCTTTTTTTTTGTTTATTTTTTCATTTTCTTTTATTTATTTATTTCAAGTACATAATACAATCCCAAACAGTATATTAGTTAGTTCAGCTGTAGATATAGATTTACTTTTCACTACGTTGAAAGATCTGTCTACTTTAAATGATGGAATTATAAAAGCCACACCCGCATCAGTTTTATCTAGACTGTACAACCCATCAATGTTGATTATGAGATGATCAGGATAAGTATTTTGAATATGTTCTTTAACTAAATGCTGTAAGCATATGAACATTGTCAACTTTTCTTACAAAGGACTAATCAATGTCAAAATAAGCTCTAAGCAGTTCCCAAGGTGGGTAGGGAGCTGACTGTCCTAATTTAGCTAATTCATTTGGATTAAGTTCTGAATGTTTAAAATGTGGAGAGGTTTCAG
>CM054157.1:52272580-52277580 GCA_028751875.1 Rapana venosa
TACTACTACTAATACTACTACTACTGATAATAATTATATCATTTATTATATTATATGTTCATGGCAATGGTTATACGGCCATATCCAGTAGAATGTGTAGTAATAATAATAATGTATGGAATTTATATAGCGCTGAATCTTGTAAAGCAACAAATCAAAGCGCTCAGATGACTTCTTTTTTTTTTAAATCGAGGATAATGGAACAACCACTCATGTGCTTTTTTACATCCAGTCCCCGTGTGTATGCGGTTTTGTAAATTTTGTCATCTGTTCCCACCGGCACACAATGGCCTACTCTTTCGAAAAGCGGAACAGGGTTTAACGTGTGCGCAAGATGTTCTGCATGCGTTCGCACGCGGGGCCTCGGTTTATAGTCTCATCCGAAGGACTTTGTCACTCTGTATGCAGGAGGTCTGCCTGCTGGCCTCAGCCCACACATTCCCACTTCAGAGCAGCTCGTCAGAAAGTTCATAAGAAAAATAGTTTCAGATTTGTATGGAAAAACAAAAAGGTAGGGAAATAGGAGGGATAGGCAGGAAAATAAGCGAGATAGAGAGAAGGGGGTAGAAAGAGAGATGGGGAGAGGAGAGAGAGAGAGAGAGAGAGAGATGGGAGAGGATGAGAGAGAGAGAGGAGAGAGAGAGAGAGAGGAGAGAGAGAGAGGCAGACAGACAGACAGACAGAGAGAACATGAAATTATTTCTTGAGTATAGGTTATTTTGGCCCCATACACAATACACAGACAGAGAGGCAGACAGAAAGACAGACAGACAAACTGACAAACAGGCAGACAGACAGAGATTGAAAAACAGAAAAACAGACAGGCTGGTAGGCAGAAAATGAGAGAGAGACAGATACAGACAGACAGACAAACAGAGAGAGGTAAGGGAAAAGACAGAAACAAGGGGAGAGAGAGAGAGACAGACAGACAGACAGAGATAGACAGATGGACAGACAGACAGAGGTAAGGGAAAAGACAGAAACAAGGGGAGAGAGGACAGAGACATACAGATAGACATACAAATAGACAGACGGACAGACAGACAGAGGTAAGGGAAAAGACAGAAACAAGGGGAGTGATAGAGAAGAGGGAATTCCTAGCACAGAATTTCCAGAAGGTAGGGATTCTGTTTATACTGACAGGCCCTCGAACAGGGATATTTAAGATATAATTTTCAATGAGGTGACAACTTTGATTTGGTCTAGGTGGGTTGATGAGTCTATAAGTATGTAATAAAATAACAAAAACAAAAACCAATAGCAGCAGCAACAACAACAACAACAAAAGCGTAAGACAAACAAGAATAAGTACAACAAATTCCGTAACTACAACAACACCAAAATAAGCGGTATAGTCTTTATTGTAAAAAAATGAAAAGCAGCTTATACACACATTAACCGGTAGGAATTCACTTTCGTTTAAACACGCCAGAGTCAAAATTATATCTGTATGTATGTAACTTGAAAATATAGCCAAACCAAAATAAAAAGCAACTAACAAACAAATAAAAGCAAAAATTATAGATTCGAATGAAGATAGATATCTTTTTAAAAAGATACTATAATGATGCAGAATGGTTTCACAGAGTGAATAGTTGGGGGGGGGGGGGGGGGGTTCAAAAGGAAAGCTAGAAATACTTTTGGGTAGAAACTCACACAAAATGGGAATACTTTTGATCCAAAAACTTTTACAAAACGTAATCATTTTCATTTTGATCATGATTTTACTCTGAGGAGGAGAAGAAGAAGAAGAAGAAGAAGAAGAAGAAGAAAGAAGAATTAGAAGAAGAAGAAGAAGAAGAAGAAGAAGAAGAAGAAGAAGAAGAACAATTAGAAGAAGAAGAAGAAGAATTAGAAGAAGAAGAAGAAGAAGAAGAAGAAGAAGAAGAAGACAGATTTGGAAGGAGGGGGACACAGATTAATGAGAATTTGCCACAAACTTACTACCGTTGTACTGATGATGTACAATCTATAACTTTATAAGGTACTGGCCTTATTTAACATTTATAGCAAAGAAATCAAACTATGAACACTTTATCTGCAAAACTACACGTAGAGATGATGATAAAGACCAATCTTTGTGGGGGGGGGGGGGGGGGGGAGAGAGAGTTAAGAAAATAAACATCATTTAAAAGGTAACAAAATATGATCTATACTCTGAACAGTCAAAGTTAACAACAATCATTGAGAGTGAATTATCTTTGTATATCATGCAACTCATGGGCTTTCTTTTCTTCATTATTCTTAACTCCTTTTGGGAGTTTTTGGGGACCCTACCCTGGAGAGCTGTTCACCACATTCCTCCATTTATGTCGGTTCTCAGTCACAGCCTAGGCAACTGATTGCACCAGTGATAACAACTGTAAACTGCACATCCCATTCCATATCTCAGAATTACTTAAAAGGTGTGGAGGTCTTTTTTCCGGGGTAGGGGGGTTGGGGGCGGGGGGGGGGGGGGGGGGGGGACGGTGATAAAACCAATGCACAATTAAATACGTTAAAAATGACTTGTTTTTCTCTGTCAAGTCAAAGTCAAAGTCAAAAATACCTAATTCATCCCATGAAAGACAAGTAAAGAATACAAATATTATTTTTTTTAAGTCTTAATGAAGTTTTTAACCTACAAAGAAAATAACTTTTTTTCTGGCTAAAGAAATACAGTTACTATGGATAAGAGAGGGATGTGTTTAAAGCATTAATATTTTAACCCAGCAAAAAAACAAATCTGAAGCTATAATTATTATCTTGCAAAATGGAATGAATACTGTGTTTCAATACTTATAAGCCGTCTGGTTTCAAGAAGGGATTCAAATCCCTCCAGGGGTATGATAATTATTCTAAGCAGAAGCGGTTAACGAAATAATTCCGAGTCCACCTTCCTCATCATTCATTACCGGTATCAGTTTACCATCCACGATTTCCGCCTTGACCACTGGTATACGGATTCCGATTCTGTTTGGAGCCTCCGTACCCATTCTGGTTCTGTTGCCCTTGACCTTGACGATGACCGTGCCCGTACAGGTCTTGCCCGAACCGGTTTCCGCTCTTCGGAACTTGCTGGTTCGCGTACTGGTCGTAAGAGCTGGTTTCGTCCTGATTTGGCGTGTTGGAGTTTTGGCCGAAGGGGCTGTTCCCGTACCGGTTTGGGTTGTACCGGTTCTGGTTGTATTGGGTCTGCTGATTCGGTCTTGGGGCGGAGTTGCCCCCGTTCTGGTTCTGGTTCTGGCTCTGTTTTTCTTCGCTGTTTTCGGAGCGAAGACCGCATGGGGGCGGTACGATCACAGGATCACTGCACCGTTGGTTTGCCTCGTCATAAACTGTCCCTGTGTGTAGAAGAAAGAAGAAACAAAAAGAAATAGTTTACATCCATTCATCACTGAATTATTCATCTTTACAAGAAGGAAAGGTGGCAGGTTGGTTAAGGCGTTCTTTACCTGCCTAACAAGTAAAACCTGTGAGGTTCTGGGTTCCATTCCCAGCCTTACCCCTTTCTTCCCAGTTTGATGAGAAAGTCGAACTGAATGTCCTTCGGATGATAGTTACTATAATCTGAGGCCCTGTGTGCGAACGCATGCATAACATTTTGTGCACACGTAACAAACCGGTTCCGCCTTTCGGAAGAGTAGGCCATTGTGTGCTGGCAGGAACGGATGACAACATTCCCAAAACAGCATGCACACGGGAACTGGCTGGTTTAAAAAAAAATAATACACATGAATGTTTACTCCATTATCTTCGAAATAAAAGAAATAAATAAGATAAATATTCCAGCCATCATGAAGCTGTGGTTAACACTTTGGGGTTCTTGGACGAAAGGTCGCAGGTTCGAATCCCATAAGAGTCATGCGGTTTGCTGGGGTTTTGGAGGGAGGAGGAGGGGAGGGGATGTTTTTAAGACTCGGGCCGGCTCCTACCCAGAGTGAGTGTGCCATGAGCTAATTAGGAGTAAGATTGGGATCACCACACACACACACACACACACACACACACACACACACACACACACACACACACACACTCGCACACACACGCACACACACACACACACACTCACACAAACACGCACACACGCACACACACACGCACACACGCACACACACACACACTCACCACGCACACACACACACACACACTCACACACACACACGCACACACAACACACACACACGCACACACGCACACACGCACACACTCACACACACACACACATTCACACCACACAACCACACACTCACACTCACACACTCTCACACACATACACACTCACACCACACTCACAACACACACACTCACACACACTCACACACACTTACACACACACACACATACCACACACACACTCACACACACACACACACACTTACACTCACACACATACACACACACTTACACTCACACACACACATACACTCACACTTACACACACACACACTCTCTCTCTCTCTCTCTCTCTCTCTCTCTCTCTCTCTCTCTCTCTCTCTCTCTCTCTCACACACTCACACTTACACACACACACACACTCTCTCTCTCTCTCTCACTCACACACACACACACACTCTCTCTCTCTTTTCTCTCTCTCTCTCTCTCTTCTCTCACTCACACACACACACACACACACTCTCTCTCTCTCTCTCTCCACTCTCTCTCTCTCTCTCTCTCTCTCTCTCTCTCTCTCTCTCACACACACACACACTCACACTCACACACACACTCACACACACACACTCACACACACACTCACACTCACGCCTTACTCACCTTCAGGGCACCATTGAAAGGGAAGGAAGGCTCCATAGGTGCAGGTGAAGTACACACTGCACACCGGTCTGCCAGTATCTGGGTCAGGCTGCATCAAGGGTAGACGGTACCCCGGGTGGTCCTGTTGCTCCGAGCAGTCCATGGGAGGCAGGTTGCACGGGAAGAGGGCATCGTCAGGGCTGCAGGATAGCGAAGAGTGGAAGAAAGGAAGGAAGGAAGGAAGAAAGAAAGATGGATGAATA
>CM054157.1:52282580-52285080 GCA_028751875.1 Rapana venosa
TAGATAAATAAGATGTTCTGCATGTATTCACACAGGGGGTCTCAGTTTATAATCTCATCCAAAGGACTTCTAGGGGAATAGAGTCAGCACTGATATTAATTCCACAGGGAAAAAACATCCCCTCGAGCAGACATTTCCGTGGGGACTCGAACCCGGGCCGCTTTCAAATCGCCAGCACTACGCTCTAACCACTACACTACCCCACCCCAACACCAATCTTCATAAACTCATAGATATATAAGATAAAGGAGTCCCATAACCTATAAGGTCGTAGGGGAGCGAGGCGTCAGAGACCTCACTTCTCTAGGGCCAGCATATTGAGGGCGGCGCCCATCTCCTCTCCCTCGTAGTCATAACTCATAACAACACTAAAAAATAATTGGAGAAGAACAAAGAGATCTCAAGTCGAATCAGCAGTTGTACGCAAAGCCACTGCCATTTTGGCCGATCCCTCCCATGCTTTGTTTCCAGAATTGCAGTTGTTGCCTTCGGAACGCCGTTTTCAGTGTCCCATCAGCAAAACTAACAGAAGAAGAAATTCTTTTGTGCCAGTAATCATTCGAGTTCTATATTCACAATGACATAGACTACCTATTTTTTATATTTCTTTGAAGTACTTGCCTGATTGTCATTGTTATGAGAGTAGTCAATACATGTGTGTGTGTCATCAATTTAACGTCTGTTCACTCTAAGTGATATTAGATGTGTGTGTGTGTGTGTGTGTGTGTGTGTGTGTTGTGTGTGTGTGTGTGTGTGTGTGTGTGTGTGTGTGTGTGTGTGTGTGTGTGAAATAAGTCTCTGTCTTCTTAGTCAGTGGTCTTTAAAGTGGTCTTTAAAACATTGAATTCATACATCGGTGTATGTGTGTGGGTGTGCGTGGGTGTGTTCGCACACGCACGCACATGCGTGTGTGTGCGTGTTGCTTATGTGTGTGCGTAAATAATAAGTTTATATGTCTTTCTAGTCAATGGTTTTTATAACATTGTATTTCCAATTGGTGTGTGTGTGTATGTTCGTGACATTTTTATTTGAAGTTATTTTGGAGTGCTTAAACCAATATGAAATCTAACATTTTTGCGTCTTTCGAGATTATGATACGTATCAATGTGCCTGTCAAGTATTGTAATTGCCCTTCATGGGATGATTAAAGTGTTTCTGACTTCACTTGACTTGACTGAACCAGTCTCCAGCTTCTAAACACCAATCTAGACAAAATTCAACAAGTACAGACGCACAAACTTACCAAAAACAGCTACGAAAAGAAGAAGCAGCAACATTTTGAACATCAGGACCAAAAACCTTGCTTCCAACACAGCTTCAACTTTCGTTTCAAATATCTTTCAGGCAAGAAAGAGAGAGAGAGAGTAAAAACGGCCTTTGCTTTTTCAGTCAGTTCCTTCCAAGCTTTTATACGACCTCTCCGCTTCCAAATCAAACATACCAGCACAGAGAGGCAGGTTTGAGAAACTCACGTGCTACCAGTGTGTTCAGATTTTTCGGACATTTTTCGCAAGGTTTCGCGAAGAGTTGCCGTCCTTGCTTGTTCCTGTTCCTGCTGCAGATGGTGAGCTTAAGCCGCTTCGTTCTTTTGAAGGTGGTTTTTTTTGGGAGCATGGGCTGTTTGGGGATAAGTGGAGGTATAGTTGGTTTCTTGGTGACCTAGTTAGGGGATTTATTTTAGGTTATGCTTCACCTCTACCCACTATTACTGCTGCTGCTGTTGCTGCTGCTGCTTTTGCTGCTGCTCCTCCTCCTCCTACTACTACTACTACTTTTATTTTGCTGCCTCATCTTCTATGACGTCCCTGTCCTTTTGCTCCTAAGCTGCTCATCTCAACACTCCCCGCCACAGCCACACCCAGATTTGTTATGTCTCATCCTTAGGGTCGGAAGTCCACAGGGAGCCCATCACTATCAGGCCGTGGTTGGGCCACCAGCCAGAGGGGCCCTGCACTGCTGCTGGGTCACTTCGGTGGTGTTCAGTGGTGCCTGTTCTGAGCTAACATACACAGGACACCACCTACTAAGCCCCCTACTAACGACAGTATTAGCTCAGTCGCTGAGCCAGACTGAGTGAGTTGCCCACCCGATGTGACAACCACCACAACGTCCCTCCAACGACTGTCCCCCGCGAACCCCCAACCCCAAACCCCAAACCCCAAAGGCTTTGATACAAACTCACCACAGGCACAGAAGTATATGAGGAAACCGAATCTGAGGTCATCATGAGACCAGAGCAACTGGGACCACCGAATCAGAGGCTTTTTTTGTTTTTACTGCATGATGATCAATGACAATGAGGATGACGTAATGAATCTGCTATGGAAGTCCATATGATTTGAGACTGCTTGACAGGGTTTTACTCTATCATAATATATCCCAGCATCAACCAGGCACTAAGAGATACAGGCACCTGCAGTGTTGGTCAGGTAATTTGAGCAACACTCTCAAACTCGCATCCGTAAAGTGGATGAAGCTCGACTGTGTGGTCCCAGTCTTC
>CM054157.1:52287580-52302580 GCA_028751875.1 Rapana venosa
CGCTGACTGTCCTTATGCCCACTTGGCCGAGATAGTGGGGATGTACTGTGGGCAAGGCATCTCCACTATAATCAAATTTCTGCCCAATTTCCGAAACAGCAGCTGCCTCCTCTGCTGTTTTGGAGGTCATCGTCGAACACGACGGACAAATATATATACATACATACTTTGGTTTCAAAAGTAAATTTGAACAAAAGTGATATCATTGTCTTTAGAAATTAATGGGAGGCTGGATGGAAATGGATGTATAATGGAAATGTTATGCCTGTGGTTAACGTAATTATATAAATTATATCTAGGGATCAGTTTTTCCACTAAGATTGGCTTCACCACTGCATGTAAAGATCTTGCAAGCAGAGGAAAGAACAGTTTGTTATGTGTATTGGGAGGGGGGAAGGGAAAACTACAGACAGAAAGAAAGAAACAAACAAACAAAAGCAAACAGACAGACAGACAACAGACAGACACAGAAAGAAAGACAGACAGACAGACAGACACAAACAAACAAACAAAGACAGACAGACAGACAGACACACAGACAGACAGAAAGAAAGAAAGAAAGAAAGACAGACAGACAGACAGACAGACAGAAAGGAAGAAAAACAGACAGGCAGAAAGAAAGAAAGACAGACAGACAGACAGACAGACAGAAAGAAAGATTTGTGTCAAAAGTGGTTAATTTGTATTTGCTTTTGGACATTAGATTGTGCCTACTTGCTCTCTCTCTCTCTCTCTCTCTCTCTCTCTCTCTCTCTCTCTCTCTCTCTCTCTCTCTCTCTCTCTCTCTCTCTCTTTTCTCTTTCTCGTGCTACAATATCCATGGGGTATAATAGGGGCCAATGTTGTGAAAGATCTTAGTATAGACTAAGTTCTGTAGACATTATTAGGGTAATGTCAGTTGAGAGTATTGAGGAAAGGATTTTCCTAGTTAGTTGTAGTCTTTGGTTGTCTGATTTACAACTGTATACTCTCTATTGGTTCCCTAGGATTAACTTGGTATTTTGGTTTGAGAGATGAAAGGAATTTGGTTTTCTTACATTCGGCTAGACAATATAGCTATTTTGCTGTGTGTGCCTTTCATCTATGATGTGCCTAGTTAAGTATGGACAGAGTAGTTACCTGAATTTTATCTTTGTTTCAGGTGTGTGTTGTGTGTAGATGAAACAATAAATTGTGTTACCATAAAATATAAAATAATAAAATAAAATAAAAATAAAAAGATAAAAATAAAAATAAAAAGAAAGAAAGAAAGAAAAACAAACAAACAAACAAACAAACAAACAAAGAAAAAAAAGAAAAAAAAAAAAAAAAAAGAAAAAAAGAAAGAAAGAAAGACAGGCAGAAAGACAGGCAGAAAGACAGACAGACAGAAAGAAAGACAGACAGACGAGAACAGAAAGAAAGAAAGAAAAGAAAGAAAGAAAGAAAGAAAGAAAGAAAAGAAAGAAAAAGAAAGAAAGAAAGAAAGAATGGAAGAAAGAAAGAAAGAATGGAAGAAAGAAAGACAAACAGACACAAACAAACAAACAAACAATGACAAACAGACAAACAAACAGACAGACAGAAAGAAAGAAAGAAAGAAAGGAAACAGACAGACAGACAGACAAACAGAAATTTTTTTTAATTTAAAAAAGAAAGAAAGAAAGACAGACAGACAGATTGAAAGAAAGAAAGACAAACAGACAGACAGACAGACAGACAGACAGAAAGAAAGAAAGACAGACAGACAGATTGAAAGAAAGAAAGACAAACAGACAGACAGACAGACAGACAGAAAGAAAGAAAGAAAGACAGACAGACAGATTGAAAGAAAGAAAGACAAACAGACAGACAGACAGACAGACAGAAAGAAAGAAAGAAAGACAGACAGACAGATTGAAAGAAAGAAAGACAAACAGACAGACAGACAGACAGACAGAAAGAAAGAAACAAAGAAAGAAAGAAAGAAAGAAAGAAACAAAAAACAAACAAAGAAACAAAGAAATGAAACCGCTCTCTTTTAAGTCTTTCTGGTACCCCCCCAAAAAAATTGACAGGAGAACGGACCAAGAAAGCAGAAACTAGACAAGAAGAAGATGACAGGAAGAAGAAAAAGGAACAAGGCAGAAGAAACAAAGAGAGGGATAGAAAAGAGGAAATTCCTAGCACATATTTTTTCCCGAAGGTGGGGATGCTATTAATTTTATTCATACTGACAAGCTCCCTGGCATTCATTCTCAAATGGGAGCCGAGTGAATAAGACCGCTTGACTTCAATTCCATGGCTTCATGAAGTTGTGGGTTCAAATCTCCACAGCGTCGTCTTGAGAATTAAAAGGGTGGGGAAGGGGGGAAGGGTTTTTTTGGTTTTTGTGTGATCTTCCAAGGTCAACTTCAAGTGCAGACCTGCCAGTGCCGGAATTCCAATCTACTCATAATGTTTGTAACCCTGTCCGACCACAAAGGCTTTATCAGGACTGTCCCCTCGTTTTTGATGTGGTTTGTTTTATTGTTTTGTTTTGTTTTTTGTTTGGTGGGTTTTCTTTTGTCTTCGTTTGTTTCGTCGGTTTGTTTGGGGGTTTTTAAAGGCGGGGGTGGGGGGTGAAGGGAGGGAGGGGGGGGGTCTTTTCTAAGGTTATGTTGTTGTTGTTGTGCGTTCCCAGCTTCACACTCGGGGGGGTGGGGGTGGGGGGGGGTTTACCAGAATATTCACTCTGATTCACTCACTCGTCCACATGGGAATTAGTGAGATTGAAAATTGGCACACTGAAACGAGGAAGTCTGTGAAGTAGCTAAGCGCTGTTTTCGTTTTGCGCGCAGACGCGCTATTATGCTGTGTTCTGTTATGTTGCGAGGGTCATGTTATGTTGCTATATATGTGTTACGTTTGTACTTAGTCTTATGGTTGTACTAAGTCTTATGGTTTGTGCCTTCGTTTTCGTTTGGTGGCTTTTGATGCAGAGCATCTTGCCCACACGTTGAGCCCTGTTCCGCTGTTCGAGAGAGTGGGCCATTGTGTGCCGGTGGGGGCGGATGACATTTTTTTTTAAGAACCCCATACACACGCATAATTTTTTTTTTAAGCGCTTTGATTTGTTGCTTTACAAGATTCAGCGCTATATAAATTCTTTACATTATTATTATTATTATCATTATTACCTCGCCATCATCATCATTATAGGCAGCCATACTCCGACTTCAGAGGAAATTCATTTCCTCGGTTAGAGCTCTGAGGTTCACCAATGGTGAGATTTTGCGTTTGCGACCGGTTTTTTTTTGTTTGTTTGTTGTATGTTTGGTGAGGGGAGGAAGGGGGTTGCGGAGGGAGGGAGGGGGTCGGGTGGGGGGGGGGGGGGGTTGCCCCACCATGAAATGTAACCGCATTCCGATTCGGGGGCTGTGCCTGAATAATGTGTCACGCAAGACTGCTGTGACACCAATTAAGAAAAAACTATGTTACGTGGCCACGTTTATAAAATCCAACGGCTTCCCAAAATAGCGCTTTTTTTAAAACAAAAATCACTATGAGAGAAGGGAGACAAAGGGGAGATTAGGGTGGGTGGGGTGTGGGGATGGTGGGGGGGCGGGGGGGGGTTGGGGGTTGACTGGAGAACGCAAAACATTGCGGAATTGCCCAAAAACACGACAGGAAAAACATTTCGCGGCATGCAAAATCTACCACGCAAAGTGAAAAACATGGAGGAATCTTGCGAATATCTCTTCAGTGCGTGCAAACGTGCCGTGCCATGATTCTCCTCCTTCACAGGCAATGGCATGCACGCGCGCGCTCACACACACACACACACCACACACACCACACCACCAACACACGTACCACACTCGCTGCACAAAAAATTGCAGCATGCACACATAGGCGCGCGCGCGCACGCACGCACACACGCAGCATATGCACCTAAAACTGCAGGCACGAACCATACAACACACACACAAATCATATGCATGCTACATGTTACACACGTGCCGCGCACGCTAACATCTACACCACACAAACACAAACACCCCACACACACACCCAGTGCGTGCGCTGGCGCGTACACACACACAATACAGTCGAATGCGCAAACGCGAAGCAATGGCACGTGACGTCCGCGCGCACGCACACACAACACACCTACACACAACACACACACACACACACACAACACAAAAAATAAAACGCAAACACAGAGAGAGAGGAAAGAGAAAGAGGAGAGAGAAAGAGAGAGAGGGAGAGAGAGAGGAGAGAGAGAGAGAGAGTGGCGAGAGTAGGAAAGGAGAGAGAGAAAGCGAGAGAGCGAGAGACGACGGAGAGAGAGAAAGAGAGAAGAGAGAGAGAGAGAGAGAGATCGAGAGAGGAGAGAAGAGAGAGAGAGAGAGAGAGGGATGCGAGAGAGAGAGAGTTAGAGAGAGAGAGAGAGAGAGAGTGAGAAGTAAAATAGAACAATAATGATAAAGCTTCATTAATCATCAGCTTACCCATAATGCAATGCCTTATTCCTTTTCCTTTTTTTTTTTTGGGGGGGGGAGATGGTGGTTGGTTGGTTGGGGTGTGGGAGAGAGGGTGTATAGAGAACAAGGGGGACGGGAAGCCTAGTGGTTAGAACATTGCGCTCTCGATCTCGACGCGTACGAGTTGATTGAAATTTTCCCTGGAGTTGACATCAGTGCTGATCAACTCTCCCCAAAAATCCTTCGGTGCTGCTGCTTCTATGCTTCTACTACTGGCTGCTGCTTTACTACTGCTGTGCTTCTACTGCTGCTTATACTTACTACTATACTACTACTACTGCTGCTGCTGCTGCTGTGCTGCTGCTGCTGCTGCTGCTGCTGCTGCTGCTGCATCTATATTACTGCTGCTACTACTGTTGCGCTGTTTTATACTTTATTACATGCTGCTGTTCCTACTTTTCTACTACTACTACTACTTCTACTACTACTACTTACTTACTACTGCTCTGCTGCTGCTGCTTCTACTGCTGCTGCTTCTAATACTGCTGTTCTACTAACTACTATACTGCTGCTGCGCCTCTACTACATGCTATTATTGTGACTGCTACTATACTATATGCTGCTGCTGCTTCTACTGACTGCTGCTGCTTCTACTGTGCTGCTGCTTCTACTATACTGATGCGGCTTCTATGCTGCTGCTGCTTTACTATACTACTACTGCTGCTGCTGCTGCTTCTACTGCTGCTGCTGCTTCTACTACTGCTGCTGCTTCTACTGCTGAAGTGCTGCTTTGCTGCTGCTGCTTCTACTGCTGCTCGCTGCTGCTTCTACTACTGCTATTATGCTGCTGCTTCTACTGCTGCTGCTGCTGCTCTCTACTATGCTTTACTGCTGCTGCTTCTATACTGCTGCTGCTTCTACTACTACTGCTGCTGCTTCTACTGCTTGCTGCTGCTTTCTACTTACTTGCTGCTGCTGCTTTACTACTTGCTGCTGCTGTGCTTCTATACTGCTGCTGGCTGCTGCTATTATTTACTGTCTGTGCTACTATTACTGCTGCTGCTACTATATACTACTACTACAGCTGCTGCTTTCTTACTTGCTGCTGCTGCTTTACTTACTATACTGCTGCTGCTTCTACTACTGCTGTGCTGCTGCTTATAACTGCTGCTGCTGTGCTACTATTACTGCTTTGCTGCTGTACTATTACTGCGCGTACTAATACTACACTACACATGCTCTTCTACAAATTTTGCTGCTGCTGCTTCTCTACTGGCTGCTGCTGTTTCTACTATTTTAAACTGTTCTGCTGTTTCTACTACTGCTGCTCTGCTATCTACTGCTGTGCTGCTGCACAAATATACACTACGTCTATTCTACTTATATATACTACTATTTCACTACAAAACCTACTATGCTACTGCGTGTGCTGCTGCTGCTTCTACGATTACTGGGCGATGTGTTTTTACTGCGCTGCTGTACTATGTATTTACTGTGCTCGCTTCTATTTACTTTTTTACTGCTGCGCTTCTATCTACTATTTCTACACTAATACTACCACTGCGCTGCTGTGTGTTGTACTACTATATTTTTACTACTTCTGCTTTACTACTAATACTATACTGTTGCTGTGCTTCTATTTTTACTCTTTACTGCTGTGCGCTTACTACTATTACTGCTGTGCTGTATATTATGCTGCTTTCTACTATTACTACATTTTTCCTGTGCGCGTCTACTCTATTACTGTGCTGCTTATATTACTGCTGCTGTGCTACTAAATAATACTGCTGCTACTACTCTACTAATACTGCTGCTACTGTACTGTGCTGTGGGGTTCTATACTGCGCTCTGCTTTATGCTGCTGTGCTTCTACTATGTATCTGTGCTGCTTTTATACTGCTACTGCTGCTGCTTCTACAAAGCTGTGCTGCGCGGGCTTTTTTGCTACTCTACTACAATACTACTACTATTTATTTACTAAAACTATACTATTTCCCTGCTGTGAGGCTTCTATTCTGCAAATGCGCGGTTTTTTACTACTGCGCAGTTTGTTTGCTTCTGCTAAACTATTTACAACTATACAACTATACTACTACAATAAAAACTATATATACTACGGCTGTTTGGATGCTTCAAACACGCTACTGCTGCTGCTTTACAAACTGCTGCTGCCTTGCGGGCTTCTGCTACTACAAATACAATTTCTTTTATTTACTACTACTAATAGGGGTTGCTGCTGCTTTTTAACTTTTAAAACTGCGGCTGCGCTTTACTATTTCTTTTACTGCGGTTTCACAACTGCTAGTATTTAAGGCTGCGTTTTCTACTACTGCACTTTTAAAAGCTGTCGCGTTACTACTACAAATTCTACTGCTGTGCTGTTCTACTACTGTTCTGCTGCTGCTATTTACACTCCCAAATTATCCTTTACACCTTTAAATACAAACTACTGCTACTGCGGCTGCATTGCGCGCTGCTATTTTTACCTTTAAATTACAAATTTGCTGCGTTTGCATACTAATATACTACTACTACTACTACACTAACTGTTTCTTTGCGCTCCCCTGCCCCTTCAAATACTACTACTTCTACAATACTCTACCTCTGCTGTGTTTTTCCCTACTACAAAACCTTTTATTTCTTCGCTGCTGTTTGCTGCTTCTACAAACAAACTTTTACTATGGCTGCTGCTTCTACAATATTTTATTGCTGCTGCTGCTTGCTTCTATACAAACATTTTTTCCGGGTACTGCTGCTGCTGCTGCTTCTACTACTACTATTACTGCATTTCGCAAACTGTTGCCGCTACTATACTACTATACTGCTGCTGCTGCTGCTGTTCTACTAGTACAAAAAAACCTAACTACTACAAATAAAACTCCCTTTTACGCTGTGTACTACAACTATTACTACTATTTTCTTCTGCTGCTTCTCCCTACTATATAATACTGATGTTTGCTTTATACTATTTTTTTCGGGCTGTGCTTCTGCTACTACTTTATGCTGTGCTGTTTACTACTCTTTTAAACGCTACTGCTGCTTCACAAATACTACTACTACTACTCCCATTTACTACTACAAACTGCCTTTAAAAAACTATTGTGCGCTGCCACAACAAACACAAGCCCCAAATTATGCTGTACAAACTAGTTTAACTACTCCCTTGTTTACTATCACTAACAAACGACTTTTAAAAATTAGGGAAAGGGGGGCGGGGGGCCTAGGGTTAAGCTTTGGGGGCCTGCAAATTGAGGGCCCCGGGTTTCCCGACCCCCACCGAAAAACCCCCTTTTAAAGGGGGTTTTTCCCCCCCTGGAGTTAACTTCGTACGGGGATTTCCCTTTTTCCCCAAAAGTCCAACCCCTCGCCACTCGGGGGAAAGGGAAACGGGTAAAAAGCGGGCAAACGGGTTTCTGGGAACGGACGGGCCAAGAAACCCCAAACAGTGGATTTATCAACGCTAAAAAAAAACTAAAAAAAGGGGAAAACAACGGAGGGGATACCAAGGGAAAAACGCCCTTCCACAAGGGAAAAGGGGAATCGAGATGGGAACAGTGATAATTGGAAATGGAACCTGCGGCCTAACAAAAAAAGGGAAAACCAAAAAATTGGGGAAAATTCTGACCAAAAGAAAGATCCCATCATGGGCCCTTTCGGGCCCAAAAAAAAAAAGGGAAAAGGGGACCCAAAAGAAATCCTTAAAACTTTTTTTCCCATCTGGAGGGGAGTCGGGAAAGGGGAAGAGGCAACGCAGGTGGGGGGTTTAATCCTACCCCCCAGCCCAAAGGAAAAAGAACTCTGATAGAACACTATCAAAAAGACTGATTAAAATCGGTGTAAAAAAAGTCCAAAAAAATTCGCCACTAAATCCAAGATATCCCCCAGTAACGTTTCCCGTACCCCAAAAGGGGAAAAAAGATTTCCTTCTATCAAAAAGCTCCCCCCGCCCTCATAAACCCAGCCCCCCCTTACAAAAGGCCCTTTATGTCATGGGTGATTTCAAGGGGGGTTTGGTGAGAGAAAAAACCCGTGGAAAAAAATTTTGGCCCCCACAGTGACCAAGAACCCCTTGCAATTAAAACAAACCGGGAAAACCACGTGCGGAACTTGTCAGGCATGATCTGATATCCCCAACCCCTTTTCCAACACCGAGCCCCCCAAAATTTCCCACCGGGTACAAAGGGAACGTCTAAAAACATCTCGTCTAAATCACTTTATATTTTGCAAAAATCTAGAACACGTTACGCCATCAAAGACTAAAAAAGCCATCCCCAACCCAAAACCTTTGACTCGGGACCACAGGCCTGTCATTCTAGCCCCCCAGTAATCAGAAGAAGAAAATAAAAATGTAGGAAGAAACCCCCTGGGGAAAAAACAAACCCCATCAAACTGGAAGAAAAAGAAGTTTCAAAAACAATTCACGGTCTAATTTAAAGGGGAAAAATTTACTCCTTTTATACAACACCTCTCAAAATGGGGGAAAATCTTTGGGGCCCCCCCCCTTCCCAAACCAACCCCTTTTAACACCTTTAAAGGGGAAATTTTCGGGGCAAAGAAAAGTGGGAAAGGGAAAAACAGGAAAACTTTCAGCTTGGTGGAAAAAAAAAGGGGAAGGAAGCCATCAAAGAAAAAAACAGGTATTAAAGCTTGGGGCCCAAAACCAAGGGCAGAAGAGGACTGCGCCAAGAAAAGAATCGCAAGAAGATATAGTAATCGTGTTGTGGGAAAAGCCCCAAAAAAAAATCTTGGGCGGCTTTGGGAGAAGTTTTAAATGAAATTTCAAGAACTCCCCAAAAGAAATTTTTTTAAAAGTGTGAAGACGATGAGAGGGAAGAGATGGCCATTTAATCCCCCCCACTTTGTGAATGATGCAAATGGGAGGGGACTGCACAAAGAAGAGGAAAATTTTAAAAGATGGGAAGATTAATTTTAAAAAAACTTTTTAAACCCCTCCCGGGTACAAGCTTTTCCCGCCTCAAATTTTCCCCAAAACTATAAAGACCCGTTAGGGGCCCCAAATCCTTGAAAACTGGGAAAAAGAAAAGCAATTAAGACCCGCCAAAGGGCAAAGCGGCAGGGGATGACCCGGGAAACAACTAAACTCCTTTATCGGGAAAAAAACGGGAGTTTTTAAATGGTCAAACCCTTTATCTTCCCGAAAGCATGGGAAGAGAGGAAAGTAACCCAAAGGGCTGGCAAATGCAATAGGGTGCCAATTTGGGAAAAAGGAAAAAGGGAGCAAGAGAAAAAGGGAGCACCCACAGAGGAAATTTCATTTTCAGCCATGTAAAGGGGAAAAAAAAAGCAAAGATTCTGGAACAGGCACAAAGGGCCCAAAACAGAACAATACTGGCAAAGCCCAGTTTGGCTTTTTGGAAAAGGAAAAGGGGGCACCAAAAATGCCATTTTCGCACTCCGAAAGCTTTTGTGAAAGAGCCATTCGTACAACCAAAACCCGTATACAGTATTCGTTGACCCAAAAAAACTTTCGACCCGGGCAACAGAGACAAGCTCTGGAAAAAATCCGGGGCAGTACGATGTGAAGGGGTTGCTTGATAACAACCCCCCGGAAAGGGGGAAAAAAACTATGCCAACTTTTTAGCGCAGTCCAACAGCTAGTGGAACATCCCATGGTTTTCCCCGGTTTTCAAACAGGGGTCAGGAAAGGGTGCGTATCTCTTTCCCCTTTTCTTCGTGATTCAAAATGGAAACCGATCACAAAGGAAGCCAACCCCGATCTTGAGGCCCTGAAAGAAAATTTTTTTGCTGACGGCCATTCCCGATGAATCCGAACAAACACTCTTCAAGATCACACAGACCCAAAAAACACAAGGGGAGAGGAAAGAAAAATGAAGATCAGGTCCCCAAAACAGAAGTTTTTGTCTGTCAGCAGAAATCCGGGAAAACTGGACTCAAATCCCCCCCGGACCCAGCTGAAAAAAGAAACCCAAAAAAAATTTTAAAAACCTTTGGGAGCCCCTCACTGAAGATGGAAAAAAATTTGGGCAGGAGATAGAAACAAAATGCCCGAAAAACGAACGCAGCAGTTTCCCAACTCGCCCCCCCTTTTAAAACCCTTTTCCCATCCCAATGACCCAAAGGGGAAAAAAAATCCCTCAACGCCATCTTTTGTTCCAAAAACTCACCCTTTCCCCGTG
The DNA here is from genome assembly GCA_028751875.1 of Rapana venosa. NCBI lineage: Eukaryota > Metazoa > Mollusca > Gastropoda > Neogastropoda > Muricidae > Rapana > Rapana venosa. The sequence continues at coordinate 52,298,166 of CM054157.1, forward strand.
TCAGACATGGGCCCCCAACCCAAAACCCGAGAGAAAAAAATTGGTCACATGTGAAAAGCGCTGCCCGGAAAAGCTTTCAAAAAACCAGACACAAAAAGATTTAAGAATGAGGTGATCCGAGACATGGTTTTGGGCAAAAACCAATTCTCCCAAACCCTATCGAACAAAAGGGAAAGGGTCAGGGGGGTTTTTCCCCCTCACTAGAAAGCCGCCCGACCAACCACCCAAAGGGTTTTCAACCCCCAAAACAAAAGGCTGGGAAACCCGAGGGAGACCAAAGGGGGGACGGTGGAGCGACTCCCTGGCTGAACCCTGCGAGCCCCTGACCTGTCCTACAAAAAGCCTCCCGGGCCCAGTTTCAGACAGGGCGTTGGGTCTCCCCCGACGCCGAAGGGGGACCCCCGGCCCGATAAAGAAAAAAAGAAGAACTGCTCCCCTCCCCAAAAAATCCTTCGGAGAGAAATATAAACCGAGGCCCCCTGTGCGAAGCACGCAGAACAAAATTTGCGCACACGTTAAAAAAACCCCTTCCCTTTTTTTGGGAGGTTTATAGAAAAAAAAATTTTTATATGAAAAATCCAAGGGACACTGTTGTGTATTTTTTCTGTCGGTCCAACCCATGACCTCCAAAAAAAAGCAGAGGAGGCAGCGTTTTTTTGGAAACGGGCAGAAATGTGATTATAAATGGAAAATTCTACTACTATTGCTACAATTACAGCAACTACTACTATTGCTACAATTACAACAACTACTACCACTACTAGTACAATTACAACAACTACTACTACTACTACTGCTAAATTTACAACAAGTACTACTACTACTACTAATACTACAATAACAACAATTACTACTACTACAACTACTACTACAATTACGTTAACTACTACTAATACTACTTCTGCTCCAATTACAACACCTACTCCTACTATTACTGCTACAATTACAACAACTACTACTACTACTGCTACAATTACAACAACTACTACTAATACTGCTACAATTACAACATCTACTACTACTACTACTAAATGTACAACAACATCTACTACTACTACTACTAATACTACAATTACAACAACTACTACTATTACAACTACTGCTCCAATTACAACAACTACTCCTACTATTACTGCTACAATTACAACAACTACTACTACATCTACTGCTACAATTACAACATCTACTACAACTGCTGCTAGAATTACAACAACTACTACAACTACTACTACAATTACAACAATTACTACTACTACTACTACTACTACTACTACTACTGCTGCTACAATTACAACAACTACTACTATAATTACTTCCGCTACAATTACAACAACTACTAGAACTATTGCTACAATTACAACAACTTCTACAACTACAGCTACAATTACAACAACTACTACAACTACTGCTACAATTACAACAACTACTACTACAATTACAACAACTAGTACTATAACTACTGCTACAAATACAACAACTACTACAACTACTGCTACAATTACAACAAATACTACAACTACTGCTACAATTACAACAACTACTACAACTACTGCTACAATTACAACAACTACTACAACTACTGCTACAATTACAACAACTACTACAACAACTGCTACAATTACAACAACTATTACAACTTCTGCTACAATTACAACAACTACTACAACTACGACTACAATTACAACAACTACTACAACTACTGCTACAATTACTACTACTACTACTACAATTCTAACAACTACTACAACTACTGCTTCAATAACAAAAACTACTACTACAACTACTGCTACAATTGAACAACTACTACTGCTAAAATTACAACAAGTACTGCTACAATTACAACACCTTGTACTACTACTGCTACAATTACAACATTTACTACAACTACTGCTACAATTACAACTACTACAACTATTGCTACAATTACAACTACTACAACTACTGCTACCATTACAACAACACTTACTACTACTGCTACAATTACAACAACTACTGCTACTACTGCTACAATTACAACAACTACTACAGCTGTGACTGGCCTAGCAAGCCGACAGTGGATTTTAACAACGCTAAGAAAACTGAAAAGGACATAAACGGACGGATACCAACGGAAAACGACCACGCAATGGAAACGGACATCGAGATAGGAACAGTGACTACATTGGAACATGGAACATCTGCGGCCTAACAAACAAGGAACCAGAAATTGTGGAATTCATGACCAAAAGAAAGATCTCCATCATGGGCATTTCAGACACTAGGAAGAAAGGAGAAGGAACGAAAGAAATCCATTCAAACTTTGTTCTCATCTGGAGTGGAGTCAGGAAAGACCAGAGAGCAATGCATGGTGTGGGATTCATCCTACACCCAGACATAGCAAAGAATCTCATGAGTATAGAACATATATCAGAAAGACTGATTAAAATCGGTGTAAGAAAGTCCAACAAAATTGTCTACTATATCCAAGTATATGCACCGTGTAACGATTCGTACTCAGAAGAGGAGAAAGACTCATTCTATCAAGAGCTCTCCGACCTCATCAACAGCACCCCTGACAAAGAGGACCTGTATGTCATGGGTGATTTCAACGGCAGAGTTGGTGAGAGAAGAAACCCGAGGACAAAACATCTGGGACCCCACAGTGACCACAGAACACCTTGCAATTACAACGGGAACCACGTGCTGGAAAACTATGAGGCAGAGCATATCTGATCATCACCAACAACCTTTTTTCAATCACCGAGCTCCCAAATTTAAACCTGGTAAATAATGGAACGATCTCAACATCTCGTCTCAAATCGACTTTATACTTGCCAAGATCTAGAACACAAACGTACGTGCCATCAAATACTCAAAAGCCATCCCCAATGCCAACCATGACTCTGACCCAACAAGCCAGTCATTCTAGCCACCAGTACTCAGAAGAAGAAAAAATCTGCTAGGAAGAACCAGCCTGAAAAGATCAACCTCCGCAAACTGGAAGAGAAAGATGTGCAAGAACAGATTCACAGTGTATTAAGGTGAAATTGACTCCATAGATACAACACCTCAGCTCAACATGGAGGCAAGTCTGGACACCTTCAAGCCACTCTCATTGAACACCTTAAGGGAAGTTTTGCGGACAAAGAAATGTGGAGGTAAAAACAGAAAGCACAGCTTGTGGAACCAAAGGTGAAGGGAAGCCATCAAGAAAAAAGCAGCTATATAAAGCTTGGGCCAAGACAAAGACAGAAAGGACTGCGCCAAGTACGAAAATCGCAAAAGATATAGTAAATCGTGTTGTGAAAGCCCTCCAAATAAAATCTGGGCGATCTTAGGAGAGAAGTTAAAGTGAAATTTGCAAGAACTCCCAAGAGATTTATCAAAAGTGTGGAAGAGACGATGAGAGTAAGAGGATGAGACCATTTCAATCAACAACAGTAGTGAATATTGCAAATGGAGAGGCACTGCACAAAGAAAGAAATTCATAAATGATGGAAGATTACTTTTAAAGATCTTTTAAACCCAAGTCTGATTACAAGCTTCCAGCTCTCAATTCTCACCACACTATAAAGCCAGTTAGAAGACCCCAAATCGTGAACTGAACAAGAAACGCAATTAAGACCAGCCCAAAGGGCAAAGCGTGCAGGTGATGACGGCAATAACAACTGAACTATCCTTGCATGCGGAGAGAACGGGAGTTAAGTGGCTTCACCATCATCTTCCAGAAAGCATGGGAAGAGAGGAAAGTACCAATGGACCTGGCAAAATGCAATAGTGGTAGTGCCAATTTGGAAGAAGAAGGGCAGCAAGAAGACCTGCAGCACCTACAGAGGCATTTCACTTCTCAGTGCCATGTAGGGAAAATGTATCAAAGATTCTGGAACAGCGCACAAGAGCAAAGCAGATACACACCTACTGACAATGCCCAGTTTGCTTTCGGAAAGGAAGAGGGTGCAAGATGCCCGATTTTCGCACTAAACAAAACAAAAGATATCCGACAGCTTGTGAAAAGAGCCATCGAATACAACCAAGACCTGTATACAGTATTCGTTGACCAAGAAAAAGCGATTTCGACCGAGTCAACAGAGACAAAGCTCTGGAAGATCCTGGAGCAGTACGATGTGAAGGGCAGTTGCTTGATAACAACAAGCAGTCTATGCCAACAGTATAGTCGCAGTCCGAACATCTAGTGGAAACATCCGACTGGTTCCCCGGTTTACATCAGGGTCTGGCAAGGCTGCGTACTCTCTCCCCTTCGTCATCGTGATCTACATGGACCAGATCACAAAGGAAGCAACCCAGAACTTTGAGGTCCTGGACAACTAGTATTTGCTGACGACCAGTCCCTGATGAATCAGAACAAAGCAGCTCTCAAGATCCACAGACCAATTCAACACAAGCTGCGAGAGGTTTGACATGACGATCAGGATCAC